>VOPJ01001729.1:0-60576 GCA_014673585.1 Semibalanus balanoides | reverse complement strand
AGGTAATGTGACTTTACTGAACGCATGTGCACAAAAGCGTGAGCCAACAAATACGTTATGGGCATGTGGACTATTGTAACACTTTTTTGTATTGTTTGGTGACATACCTATTATTTTAACTGTATCGTTTTATATACGTATTATAACTACCGTTTCATTGTCCACCGAGGACGTGGTGAGGCTTGTCAGAGGCAAGCAGAAACAGTGAAGCCAAACCTAATAAATAGGTCCCTAATCCGGCCCAAGCAGCGTATGCCTGCAACGCACGGCTTGCGACGCAAAACAAAAACGTTCGTTGCATACGTCTATTCATATTAATTAAATACGTTTCTATAAGATACGTTTATTTTCAGTTGCACTGCAAAACATAGTCAGCTTGAGGGAGCTTACGTTAATCCGCCATTGAACGAGGGGGGCCAAATTGACCCCCATGACGAAATATCACGATAGCTCAAAACCCAATCACGCTTTCATCGTGAAACTTTGGTACCTTCTCCTACAAGAATGTAACATATTATGTGCGTAAATCAAGCATTTTCGTTGATATTTTTAGATATAACAAGCTGAGTAGCGTCATTACACAATAGTTTTACCATCAAATAGCTAAACTTTAACAAGCCGTAAAAAGACCACCTTTTGAGCAAAATGAAATAAAAATGCCAAAAGGTGAAAAATAGTAAAGCCTATAAAATGGCAACAAATCGGGAAAATGTCCACAAAATCAAAATTTCAAAGATGTTTGAAAAAAGAGTATATGTTGGAAAATCACATAAAAACAATACAAAAACAATGTGAAGCAAAATATGTGATTACTTATTTTTGGCTCCCAATTATGGCAACTTCTGATGTCATATATTTTATTGCGTTTTTTGTTTTCCTTTTAATGGCCAGATGCATGCCAGACAAATACCAACACCGTATTTCTTAGACAAAACTGGTCTGAAACATGTCTTGTTATCTATATTTATCAATTTAAAATTTTGGCCTCATCTGAGCTGACCTTGATTTGAGCTGGACACTATCTTCAAATTAGGTCTTAATTAAATTAGGTCAGATGGTGAAGTTACTATAACACTATCGAATTATATGTGTAAAGTAGCTCATAATACATGTGTCACATGACTTTCGTAGATATTTTGCGCAAATTGACGTTTTGTGAGCTGACCTTGACTTTTACCAACAACCTCACTTAAGCTCATTCAGAATTTGTTTTTTACCACTGTGAGAACTTTGGGTGATGGTGGTGGCAATCAAAGGCTTTGGATGGAAAGTATCGCCCATAAACTAAGATGCCTCGATTTTTACCTTTGACCTGACCTTGACCAGGCATGTGATCTCAATTTGAAAAAATAGAGTAGGTATGCTTTAGATGTGTCTCATTGAGAGCTTTCTAATGCCGCATGCACTTCTCGCTGCGATCATTGATTCCGGAGATAACAAGGGGACAATATTTGCGCCCCCCCGCCAATGGCTTACGGCTGAGATCCCAGTCAACTCTAGGTTAATTGTATGTAGGTATTGAGGTTTACGTCCGCCCCCTCCCTCCAGTCAATTTTCTTTAGACGAGTACCTGTATTCGATTATTCTGCTTGACGACTTGTATCAAGGGGCATCTGAATGAAGTTGAATGCTGTGTGAAGATTACTTCGATAAAGGCGTGAATGGTGTTGTCAAAGAGAATGTTTCACCTTTCTGAAAGTTGTCACGCTGGTTTAGTAAACAAACATAAAGTAAGTGCTGCTGAAAACGATGGTGACACCTATGAGATTTTCAAAAAGTCACTTAACTTTATGTGTGTTTTTTGGGGGGACAATGACGTCATTACATATTGAGGGACAGCTTGAACTATATAAAGCTATAGAGATATAATGGCACGATGTTTTTAGACAATTCTGCGACTTGAATGCAAGGACCTAAGAGTTGCCTCCTTCAGCTGTTTTTCGTAATCTTGATAAAACAAGCATCCCCGAGGTGCGCAGGTTAAAGGAAATAGCTAACCTTGGATTTTTTCCAACACATTTCTATATTTTGAAAATACAACTTCTTTTCAAATAATGTCGAAATAGCCATACATCGTGCCGATTCAGGACGAAAAGGACGTAGTACATTACACTAATTTTATCAAAAACTTATGGTGTGTGCTCCTCCCAACTCAAACGTGGCTCAGCGAATCATCATAAGATATTCGAAAGTAATCGCGTAGTTTAAGCTGTATAGTCTCTCCCAGGTGCGTGAAGGCCCACATTCTTTGAAATCTAATTAAAATGGCCCACATTCCCTCGGACCAATAAAAAAGTCCAAAATATATTCGAATGGGAGAGTCCCTTTCAGCCCAGAAAACTTGCAGTTTTAGGGTTTTTTCAACACGGGCCTAAAATCTGCTATCTCAAGTTCAAAACCCCAGTTGAAGAGAACTTTTTCCTTAAAGAAACTCCATATTTAACAAAAGGTAAATGTCAAAAGTTTGTCAACTTGTATCGATCCAGAAGTACCTGAAAATAACACGCCACAGAAACCTCAGTGAAGTAGCCTTGTCGATGCACTTAAATCAAAGCAACCACCGCACAACGATCGCTGTATCCATCGACACTGCTTCATCCATTCCCCACCACTGCAATACAGCGGAAACTTCACCCCATACTACACCCACCACTGGAGTGTAATGGAGACTGCACCTCATTACACGCCAGCGCCTAGCGCCTTCCGGCACCGCGCCGAACATTGCACACACGTAGCCCGGTAACGGCCGGGCTACACGTCGTGGCGCCACGTCTGCCTGCCTTCAGACACGTGTCGGCCGTCACCGCTGGCGCCGGTCCTGCCGCCGCCGCCGCCGCCGCCGCTGGACGCGCTCACTCCCTGCAGCCACCGCTGACGGATACAGTGTAGCTGAGGCAGCTCGGTTCCGGTCTGAGCCGCCGCAGCTCCGCAGCGTCCGTCACCAGGCGTCTGGCAGACATGACAGCTACGTACTAGCCGTTCTGAACTGATGCTCAGTCTAAGTGCTAGAGATAGTCCGCAGTCCATTCACCTTATAGGGGAGAACGGGGCACGTTCTGTCACGGGGCACATTCTGTCAGCGGGGTTTCCTCGTGAACTAATCCACCGCAGGTATATTGGTTGGTTTTCGTAAACATATGTTCCTTTTGTGCTTGCACCTGGCCCGGTAACTATCAAAGCAACAACATGCCTGCGACCAGATTGGTCCAATTGGAAAAGTTTGTTTTTCAACAGAAATCCACTTTGTATAAGTGAACTAAATTTTTGTTTTTGGCCCATTTTGATAATTGTATAGTGTCTTTGAATGCTGTCTGGGCCTATAGGAATGTCGGAGAACATTGTGCTGAGGCGTTATTCTGCCCCCATTACTCCCAAGTTTTACAGTAAAAAACGAAAAAGCTGTGACCTGTGTCGAGTGGGGCAGGTTTCTGTCACCCAATCTGGGGCCAAGGTTCTGCACTTGAATCTGTTCATGTTCCTAGTCGTATCGCTTATAAGCGACCATAAAATGAATTGCCTGTTTGTTACAATATAATGGTACACCACTACAAGCGTAAAACGAATCGGGTGGTGCCGATGCGTTCACGAGCGGCCATAATTTATTATACGTTAACCTGTGGGGGGCAGATTTGGCACCCCCAGAAATCTCGAGAACCGCTAGGCTGATTTCGATGGAAAATAACAACCATTCGATTCGTCGTGACAACAAATCTTTCTTTTTGTACCCCGAAATCCGCTTTTTTGTTCAAAATGGGGGGCCAGGAAGCAACACATTTCGAAAATAATTAAATGTTTTTGGAAAGGTCATTGCAGCCATGGTCTTCGAGACCGATTTTTATGCAAAAGGGTTTTTGAGCTTCACTAATGTCCAGGTCTTTAATGTATGAAAGGGAAAAGTTCAAAATGGAAAAATCTAAGGGTGTCACTCAGGGACTCTGATTCGTGCATGGATTACCAAGAAAAACGCAAAAATGCAGGTTGGGATCGTATATAGCCGTCATTTTCTACAGCTATTGAATGGTGGTGATGAATGAAACCCTCTCTCCCCCTGCAGGGGCCACCAACAAATGACCGTTCGGATGATAACAAGGAAGTGCCCCATCAATGACAAGAATGTGCCCCCATAGGTGACAGAACGTGCCCCGTATATGGGGCAGGTTCTGTCAAATGAAGTCATCGCAACGAATATCGACACCTGGTGCCGAACCAACTGAGCATACCACTTGATTCTCTAAAAACGATTTTGAGCTATTAATGTATGTAACAGTAATTGGAAAGTATCAATCACCAACTCTGAAAAGTGTGCCCGCCAGGGCCAATTAGCAAAAAAGTGACAGAACGTGCCCCGGTCTCCCCTACTCGTCCGATCTTAAGCGATTCGTTCTCATAACTGTTCTGCTCTGCGAAAATGATGGTCATGGGCGTGTCAACTGTCGATGCATAACACGCCATTTGTACCTGGTGACTGCGTGGGTCACCTCCCTCCATCAACCGCCAACGGGAGCCATGTCTTGCGTGCGGCGGTGGGTCACTCTCCGGTCGTGGTTTAATCATCGCTTACGGCCTGTCCATGGCGGCAGTGGGCGGAATGGGGCCGTGACTTAGTGCCGAGCTCGCTCCATTACCGCACGCCTCCACTGCCGCGGCCGGCAGTTATCGAACGTGCTGCCGAGCCCCTCCCGGGCGTCGGGGGGGGGACAGGATCGTGGTCGGAACCATCGAACTTATTCAGGCCCAGTCTAATCTGACCAAGCGATGGAGTCTGAGCGGATCTTAACCTTGTTATGCTTTAATCTAGACCTAGTGTGCTGGGCCTGGACTTCATCAGCATGCTTCTTCTGGACTTCATCGATGCCAACTGATGGAGGTGTACAGCGGACATGTTGCAGAGGGGCTGAATCGAGCCTGACCTAATCCAGTCGCAAATGGTTTAACATGATGGGAGTAATCCTGGAAACAGGGGTCAACAGCGTAGACCTGACCTTGTGAGTCAGGGGTAACATGGCGATGGAAAAGGGGAAACCACTTGTGGTGTTGTGCTGTCCCTGACGTCACGTGCTCTCCCTCGTCCTTCCCCGTGTTCCCACATGGGGAGCGGGGAGCCCAGATGTGGCTGCCCCGCTCACAGTCAGTTGGGCTGAGACTGGAATACAGTGCAGTGCAGCCGCTCTCCTGAAGCTGAACATGGCGCGGTCAGTAGGACATGTGTGAAAGTGCAGTAATTTCAAGAGAGGTCAGTGTCAAGCAGCGTGATAACTGGACTCACACGCGCACTCACTCATGGACATACACGGCTCCCGCGCCCGCCGGCGAGCCGCCGGCACCTGCCCACCTTGGACCCTACGATGCGAGCAGCTCTGGGCAGCATAACCGAGTTATGCTGGCTGAGAGCTCGGACACACTGCGAGCAGGGTTCCGTAGGCAGGACGCAGCGTGGCATGAGGTATCGCAGGCAATGACCGGGAAGGCATGCAGGCCTCAGTGCGAATACTTCGCCCGGCTACCCGCCGACAAGCGCCACCCGTAAGTGAGGCCAGCCCAACCACGACGAACGAACAGCCGTTCGCCTGCTATCGCCGGGACGGCTCGCTACCACGCTGCCCGCCCCGTCCTCTCCACTGCATGGAACGGCCAAGGCAGCCTACCGCGAGTTTTCTGCGTGGAAAAACCAAATGGTGGCGAAGGCGCTTCGCACGCTCGACGCCACGCTCGCACTCTCTCCAGTCGCCCGATCAACGGGCGCGTTGCAACGGTCTAGCTGGATGGTGAGTGGGCAAGAATTGTCACCTTTCAGCCTCGACGTGGCAGCGGACAGACGACGTCCAGACGGTCATTAAGGCGTGGAGCTCGCCATTTACGACGTCAAAGAAACATCATCTTGGACAGGGAGAGAATTCTTCATGCGCGCACTGCAGCAGAGCTGGACGATATTCGACTGACATACTTGATGACGCTTCAAAGGAAATCGCCCAGTTTTGCGATTTTTGTCGCATATGCTCTGAAAACGCAGTCCTCGTGACCGGCCTGGTCACCGGCGCTCGCGCGCACTCACGCACGCACACTCTCGCACGCAAATCTGCTCTAGCGCAAGCATACTGACTCTCAAAGTGCACAGACATCTGTCGCCGCTACGCGAAAACTCGCTCATGACTCGGCGGCAATGCGGCAACGGACAGCCAGCCAGTATCTGCGTATCGGCGCGGACGCAACCAACCTCCGCAGCCGACAACCGGCAGGCAGTGCGGATGGTGTGGTGGTGAATGGCACACTCCCGATCGGCTTCAATCGTGCCCCGCGCGGCGACAACATTGGTGCCACCAAATGCGTCCAGTAAGTGCGGCACTTCAAAAGAGTGTGTCGCCGGGGCGGCGCACGAGGGGAGGGACGCCCGACGGCTCAGGCAGAACCTCCAGCCCCGAGATTAGAGGATGCGGCACGCGAATCGATCAGCCGTCACGAGCCCAGACCGAGTGTCGGTATCGGATGTCCAGCTACGCGAATGTACGACGCGCGGCGCTTCGCCACGTGTGCTCTTCGGTGCTCCCAGCCAAGGCACGGGACATTGCTGTGGACACCAGAAACTGGGGGGCGGAATCGACGGTCCATTTCGCGACCAGCCGCAGCCAAGCAACTCGGCAGTCACAGCACCTCGAACCGGTGTTCGCCCGCCACCGAAGTTTATTCGCCGCAGGCGCCACCGGCTGACCTGCCTCGGTACGGTTCTGGGAGCGACCTGCATCTCGGCACAAAGACAACATCGGACAATGTGGTCCATGGTGGTGGACGCGTCTGGAAAGTGCTCTCCTGTCGTGGATCGACTGCGTGGCGTTGGCAATCTTGCTCTCAGAGCTTCCAGCAGCAATCAACAGTTACAGGCCAGCCACCACGCAGACCGCCACCGAGCGAGCTTGCGTCCGCCGCCGCCTCCGCCGCCGCCTACCCCGTCTCGTGCGTTCGAGTCAGTGTCGACGGACTTTTTCTCCCACGCGGGACGTACCTACCTGGTTTACGTAGACCGGCTTTCGGGATGGCCGACAGTGGTCGACTGCTCTCGAGAAGCCAACACCCGCACTCTGATTCGCGCGCTGAGGTGTTTATTCTCAAGCACCAGCGTGCCAACAGTGCTCCGCAGCGATGGAAGGCCCCAGTTTACAGCGCGCGTCACCCGTGACTCTTTTCAGCGGAGGGACATGAAACATGAGATTTCGACACCCCACTACCCCCAATTAAACTGACACGCGGAAGCAGCTGTCAAAACCCTTAATTAAGAAGCTGATACAGAAGGTCACGGTAGCCGGTGACCTGGACACCGACGCGTACGCCAGAGGACTGCTAGGAGCTGCGCACACGCCCGGGCAGATGGCCGGTCACCCGCGTCCAGCGTCGTCTACGGAGCACCCTCTACGGTGGCGGTCCCGGCACCATCATCGGTCATTTCGCTCAATATCAAACCAGGCCGCCCGCTGACGCCTGCGCAACGGGCCCACTGTCACTGCCGACGCCGCCCAGGAGCGCGACGATCGCAAGTGCCAAGCGCTGCGCCCCGCTACAGATGGGGGCCCGACGTCGCGGTACAGGGAGACCAACCGCCCGGACTGTGGGACAGGCAAGGAAATTTCGCGGTGGGATATCGCCGCGACTATTATTAAGTTTCCAAGCGTCGCATACTGTGGAGAAACCGCCGCTTCGTCCGCCCCTGCCGCCACACCCTATAGTGGTCCAGCTGGCGTCGCTCGCCCGCCAGGTCCAGCCGCCGGCCGCAACCTTCAACAGTACACCAGTGGAAACAGCCCCCAGTTTCATGGTCCGTTCCGACCCCCGGGTGACAGGGCTCCCGCCTCGCCGTAGTCAACGGACCCGCCGGCCGCAGCGCCTGATGGTGCCACCTCACGTCAGCTCAGTACGGCCATAAAACAATTGATCCGTGCCGTTGCGCGTGTCCGTCGCGAACGTTGTTGTGCGTGGGTAGTGTAAACACGGGTGCTGCGCATCCAATACGAACGTACGGTCGGGGCGAGGGGGAGGGAGAGGAGGGAGTGTGGGTGTTGTGCTGTCCCTGACGTCACGTGCCTCTCCCTCGTCTTCCCCGTGTGTCCACTGGGGAGCGGGGTACCAGATGTGGCCTGCCCGCTCCCGTCAGTTTGGGCTTCGAGACCTAATACAGTGAAACACGTGCAGCCGCTCTCCTGAAACTGAACACCCGCTCACTTACCGCGCACCCCGACGGGGGTCTGAGCAACATTTTTGACCGACGGGGGCGATACCGCCCAGAGATCTGCGAAAACTAGACGTTGTAAGCGGGAGACGCGTGAGGGTAGGTCGTGACGAGTACTAAGAAAAATACTTAAACGCCACTCTTTTGAATCAGGTCAATATTGGTCGCCAGAGGTCAAAACAGGCCAAATTCTACATATTTCGAGTAAATTGAGCATTGCTATCACATATTCAAGGCTGCTCAGTACTAACATAGCTAGGACGATCCGAAAATAAACGACTACAATTTAGACATGGATGCCACTCGAGGTGATGCCAAGGTCAAGTCAAATTTTATGTCATTCGCTGAAGGTCGACAGAGAACAGATGGTGAAAACCATAGCATCTCTAGCTCTTGATTCGTAGAGTTAGGAGTTATTGTACCCAAACTATGTTACCTGGGGCACATTGATTTGACCTTTAGAGGTTCACGGAGAAAATATGCACATGCGATTCGTTTGCTTATGTCTTCAAAATAGTGATGGGTAGGATGAAACTGGCCACAATTTAGCCAGGTTTGTGTTTGATTGGTGAGCATTTCATTTTCTCCCATAGACTTATAATGGTTGTTGAGGTTGCACAAAATTGATCATGACCTCGGTCAACCCATATAAATCAAGGCGAGAATATGTCCCTAAACGGAACTAGTATTTATACCAGAGGCTTAATTACATCAACCTCGAGTTTCAACACATGGTTTGGTTCACCACTGACTGGCTTCGGCAAGATGATCAAACTTAACATAAAACGTGACATGATTGGTCAGGTCATTTTAATGTTACCTGACAACGTTAACCTTGAAGGGTGAAGGAAGTCAAAATTCAGAAAGTGTTGGTAATCTGACAAGCCCAAGACATGGTATAGCCAAATTTGGCGGCGTTTTCCCCTGCTAGATCCTGAATAATACCTGTGAGGGGCGGAGGTAGTCCACCCGGCCCCCCCCCGGTCGGTGCGTGGGTTTAAGTGACGTCTAACTACTGAAATCATCCGAAAGTCCGGTCGTTGCAGCGCTGTAAGCGAACAAGTCACATCAGACTCATTAGTTAAGAACGAAGTAATTAGGGTACAGGCCATATCACGGGGCACGCCTGTAGAGCTAGCAATCAGTACCACGAGCTTGGAGAGCTCCAGTTAATGTCAATCTTAAATGCGTCCCTTTAAATGCATCCCTTTCATTAGCACGACATTAATTGAACGTTTATAAATTTATGGCAGATTGGAATCGATTTCATTAGTATCTTCAAAGCACTTAATGGGACGCTTATGAATTTATGAAAGCCTGCATGCCATGCACAGAATTGGAGTGCGAATAATTTACTTGATATTTCTATATAAGGATATTAAAGGAAATAGTTCACCTTCAACATGGGTTTTGAACTGAGATAGCAGTTCTGTAGCCCGTGTTGAAAAAACCCTGCAAAGTTTTCCTGAGCTGAAAGGGCTCTCCAGCCGAATATATTTGACTTTGGTTGTCGACAAGTAATGTGGGCCATAAAATAAGGAATGTCAAGAATGTGGGGGCATCACCCACCTGGGCAGAGGCTATATAGTAATTTTACGCGACTATACATTCGAATCTGATTGGCTGAGCACGTTTGACGTTGGCGGAGAGTACGCATATAGTTTTTTGATGAGAGATTAAGGTAATTTAACGTCTTCTGTCCCTAAATCGGCCGCGTCGTGATGGCTATTTTGACATTATGAAAAGTAAAGTTGTATTTGAAAATATAATCAATTTGTGTTTGAAAAACAATCCAAGGTGAACAATTTCCTTTAAAACTCGCTATATTGTCAAATTCTATCCAGATTTCCAATGCATTGAACGTAAATGTTAATATTTCGCTAACAAACATGTGCTGCGCATTCGAAGCATCATACACAAATTGTTTTTGCACTGCATAATGTAGACTTGCCTTCGATATTTTCAGTTCTTCTTGGCGTCGACACTGTGAACAATGTTGCATACCTATGACACTATTCTGAATCGGATTTGTATCGCAATGTCCACTTCTGTAGCGGTTCTCTGAAGAGCTGTTCCGGTGAGCTCTTGTGTTGCGATTATTTTCTTGCATCTCTACGGTGCTTTGGTGAGTTACGTTTGTTCTGTCAATCTAACTTGGAGGCAGGGGCGGGGATTTGAGACCACCCCGTCTCCACCCAGCTAGAGTGGTGGGTCAGACCACCCCGTCTCCACCCAGCTAGGAATGGTGGGCCTCCGTCTCCACCTAGCTAGGCTGGTGGGTCAGGCCGCCTCCAGGGGGAGGGCGCCGCACCGTTCGACTGGCGTCAACAGATAGGTCCCGAGGGGGCCGTGAAATTGATGGATGGCCTCAGGCACGCCACAGCTTCATACACACCAGCTGGCTAGGTGGCATAGAAACAGACCGGCTACTGCCCTCACAGCAGTACAGAAACAGACCGGCTACTGCCCTCATAGCAGTACAGAAACAGACCGGCTACTGTCCCTCACATCAGTACAGAAACAGACCGGTTACTGCCCTCACATCAGCACAGAAACAGACCGGCTTACTGCACTCACAGCAGTACAGAAACAGACCGGTTACTGTCCCTCACATCAGTTCTGAAACAGACTGGTTACTGCCCTCACAGCAGTACAGAAGCAGACCGGTTACTGCCCTCACAGCAGTACAGAAACAGACCGGTTACTGTCCTCACAGCAGTACAGAAACAGACTGGTTACTCACTCACAGCAGTGCAGAAGCATACCAGTTACTGTCCTCACATCAGTTCAGAAACAGACCGGTTACTGTCCTCACATCAGTGCAGAAGCATACCAGTTACTGTCCTCACATCAGTACAGAAAAGACCGGCTACTGTCCTCACATCAGTGCAGAAACAGACCGGTTACTGTCCTCACATCAGTGCAGAAACAGACCGGTTACTGTCCTCACATCAGTGCAGAAACAGACCGGTTACTGTCCTCACAGCAGTACAGAAACAGACCGGTTACTCACAAAAGTACAGAAACAGACTTGTTACTAACCTCTCAATTCAGAAACAGAACAGTTCGGACGATCCCATCGTGGGTTTGTGATTGGCATCCGTTGTTAGTATTTCAATGTCATTTACATATTTGAAGACAAATGGCCGGAATTAGATCCAGATTATCTGGATTATTTAGCCATTCAAACGATTCGTCTTTCGGTTGCCTGCCTTGACTTTCGTGACTTCTACAAGTCCTTGGGCTGTTGTAGCTCCTTTGGCGCATTTGGCTCTCTTTGACGCCTTGAACCTCATGAACCCACGGCTCCGTGAACCCATGACTCCGTGAACCCATGACTCCATGAACCCATGACTCCGTGAACCCATGACTCCATGACTCCATGAACCCATGACTCCGTGAACCCATGACTTCATGAACCTATGACTCCATGAACCTATGACTCTGTGAACCCATGACTCCGTGAACCCAGCGACCGCTGCCCGGCTGCCGGGGCTTCTGAAGCTCTGGCTCTGTGTGAGTATAGGGCCTGAACCGAGTCACAGCCACGAAATGTGCTCACCTCTCTCGGCACTCGCCGACGTAAAATTGAAACCACTTGGCGATGCAAATTTATGGGATGAGCGGCGGCAGCTATTTTGCTGCGACGTTGGCGTTTGACCGGGCGTTCGTGCGCGACCAGCTGGCGCAGGCGGAAAGTTCAGCGGGAACACCGCTCCGACTGGACCCTGAGCACCTCGTTGGCGAATGTAATCATTTTAAACATATTAAATGTGCTGGTGCCTCCTTGTGGTGATACGTTCTGCGATATTCTTTATATGTGTAGGTATAGTAAGTACAGGTATGATTGATTCTTAATTATCCACGAGAAATGAGATGCATTCATGAATGTGGGCACGTGGCCTTCGTTTTGTATAATGAAAGGCCAAAAATGCATAGATCACTATTGCGGCAAGCACGCAATGCGGATTTCACCGCCAGCGCCGTCCGGACCGCCCTTCTCAGCCGATCTGGCCGAGTCCGTGCCTAGCACGTGACCAGGATGTCAGTCCTGAGCCTGCACTTCAGTATGCAGGGTCAGCGTGGCGTGTGGGACGGCAGCCGCACCCATCCTGCCGTCGTCTGTCAGAGTTGACAGCTCCGTCCACCTCCGTCTGTCAGAGTTGACAGGTCCGGCCACCTCCGAGCTGCGGCGACGCTGGGGAGCGCTCAGACGTAGACGGGGGAAGGGTGATCCCCGCCGCGCACCGCCAGACGACAACTAAATTAAACCCAAATTTCTCCGGGGATTTCTGGCGGCGACATTATCGGCCAATAAAAGTGGCAGACGGAAAAATAGCTGTCTGTTCCGGTGAGACGCGCACGCCCGAGGAGCAGATGATGTGGTGTGGGAGAGGAACGTGACGAGAAACGCCGAGAGGAGAGAGAGAGAAAGAGAAGGAGGGAGGTCGATCAAGCCGTCTGTGAACAGTGGGCGCAGTCGATATTTTCCCAGTAGGTGTCCAGAGAGGGTTGAATCAGGCGTGATCTGGTCAATCGGAATCAAAACTGAATGCATGACAACGTTGGCACACAATAAATGTGTATTAGGGTAAAGGATTATTTAGTGCAGGAGTAATACATCAAAGTTGATTCGCTCACACGATAGTAAAAATATATTTGCCAGCACTAGCATCCAACCGAAATCACAATATTGTACTTGAGTAAATTATAGATTACATCAGGAGTTTCAAGGGAGAGCATGTTATTGTGAACTCGGGCACTTATGTCTAATTACTTGCATGCAATATCAATAATGTTGCTGTTTACCTTCCTTTGATGCTATATTACTACACTCCTACACGACAGCACTGACCGAGTAACACAACACAACACTTCGATCTCCCAAACTCATCAACAGTCCCGGCACTAAACATGTCCCAATCGTCGCCCGAAGGCGACAATATATCCACCGCAGCCTTCAGATCCCATCCAATATGGCGGACTCCAGTTGTCTCCTCCCAATATGGCGTTGGCGGCAGCGTAGCGCCGTGTTGCCGCGGGTGTCGAACCATAACACCCTGGTGACTCGCCCCGTCCGCCGGGTGGCCGCGCTGTATTCAGCACAGGCCCACCGCAGCTCTGTAAAAACGACCGGCAGGCATTGCCGCTCGGATGATGGGTGGCTCCAGCAGGACAGCTGTTTGTGAGCGCCGCGCACGCACGAGGAATGAACAGCAGGACGACTGATTGACGGCTTTTGAGCCAGCAGGGTAGTACTATTTTGCTGACAAATAGGCTGAATGTGACACTAAAATGCTGCATAATGTTGTCGCACTGACTCCGGATGCTGTAATTTGTGACGCAAACTTTCGTTTTCTTCTCTTCTCGTCAAAGCTAGCACATTTCAAAATTCCGACATAGCCATTTTTACGAGAATGCGATTGTCTTTATTACGAGGTATTTATTTGTAATTGTTATTAAAACTCGTTTTTCTACGGTTTTTGAAACATTCATCGTTTTATCATCAAAAGCTGCATACATGACGTCATTAAACCGTCATTTTCTTTCAAATAAGGTACTAGATCAATTTCATTTATGTGTTATTGTTTTTTAGAAGATGAAATTGATGAAGCATAAAGCGCTGTAATTTTGTCGTCAATATCTATCATAATATTAATTAAAAAAATCCCCCTGAGCTGCGTGGGTTAACCCGGCCGCGCCTCTCTAGGGTATAAGTACATACATACAGCCGAACACGCCTTGCTAGGGGTAAAAATAAAGGTAAGTTAAAATATTAGGTATAAAATATATGGTAAAAAGTAAAAGAAATTGCTTTGAAATTTGGTTTGAGTATCGTTCATTTATCAATTATATGTATCCCATTTTTTAAAAGCTTGAAAATATTGATGTTACTAAGAAAAAACTCATGCAAATATGTTTTGGTAACTTTTAATGGTCAAAATCCCCAACATTTGGCAAATCCGAGATAACCATTTTGAATAATTTCCTTTTCCTTTTGAAAAATGTAATTTCCTTTTTTGATTATTTCTGCTTCCAATTTGCTTAAAAACTCGATGTTCTACGATTTTTCAAACATTTATCATTTTTCCGCGAGCATTATTAAGCTCGTAAATGTTCACATTAAACAAATATGTTTCCATAAATTTGACAACTGCACCTAAATCATGAACTTAAGCCGTACCAAATTTAAGAAGCACGTTGATATGGGTTCCCTCCTTGCAATTTCAAGGGGGACACGGTGCCCTGGTGCCCCTCCCCCTTGTTCCGCCACCTATGCCTGTACAAGCAGTTATATTGAAGATAAAGTTGCTCCAAAATCTGTGATGAGCAAGATAACTAATGGATGTAAGGGTCACCAACATAAACGCCTGGCAAAAATAACCGTGATTCATTGTGATAGTCATATTATTATTATACGAATATCAACATTCGTTTGTAAATAACGTTTATTTAATCGGAAGCAGATAAACTGTGCATTGTTTCATCTTCGGTTCATTTCATCTGAACACTGGAGCAGCTCAAACAGAGCAGCGTTTCACAACACTCCTTTATTGCTTGCACGTTGAACTTCTTCAGGCTGTTTTTCATTGAACAATGAATGTTTCGTCGTCTCAGAGCAGTCAAGCAGCCAGAAGGCACGTCATCTTAAATTGGGTGTCTTTCATATTTGAGCGCGCTCTTCGCTTCTATTGCTATAAAGCGGTGGCGACTGGCGCTTTTGTCCTCCTAAAGCAATTTGCCTGCCGTTCCTGTTGTTCCCTCCCATCTCCGTTGTTCACAGAAAATGAATGCAAATTCCTCACTTAGCTGCGCCGCGCGCGAGTCTGTTCTATTCAAACAGCCCGAGGGCAAAAATAGCGCCCTGTCTCGCCGAGTCGACTTTCATGCGGTGCTTAATGGGCCCCGTGGGCCGGATTCGGAGCGACACGGGCGCGACGGCGCGACGGCACCGGCGGCCAAATGGCCGCTAAAGGCACGCCGCCCGTCCGCACCATTAGCATAAACGCCGCGCCGTTTTCGCGCACTCTTGGCGCCGCCAGGGCTCCCTTTTAATGTCGGCCACGAGCTGTATCCGGTATAATGTATGATCGCCGGCAGAAGCGTGGCCTCGTGTCGGCAGAAGCGTGGCCTCGCGCCGGCAGAAGCGTGGCATCACGCTGGCAGAAGCGTAACCTTTCGCTGGCAGAAGCGTGGCATCACCCTGGATCAGCTGGGAGATTCGCCTGACGATATTATGTTAAACTCGTTGGTTATTCTTGAGAAGTAAGTCAGCTGGAAGGGGTGTTCACTGTTTTTTCAGCCGAGTTTTCCCGTGGCGTATTTAGAAATCAGCCAAGAGGGGGGAGCACATGCTTTAGGAGCACATTCACAATTTAGAAATCCAAGAACCATATAGGCAATACTTATCAAACCGCTTGCATTATCAGTTAAAAAATGTCCTAGTTATCTTGAAATTTACACACAAATGGTGTCCGTGCCGAATAGATACAACATATTCTGTAGCGCGCCTTCGGCGCCAGGGGCATGGCCGCCATGCTCCCCCGAAATACGCCACTGTTTCCCAGCCAGCGGTAGGTTCCATAGCGGCCCGCCTGCCCGGCGTCTCAGCCCCGGCGGCTGTGTATCGGCCGGGGGCCGGACCGGCCGGACCGAGCCGTTACCGAGTTTTCAATATGTGCCGTCATCAGTCACGACGGAGGCGTCATTGCGGAAAAACGAACCGCTGCAGCTGGCGTCAGATGGTCCGACGGTGAATTTGGCCCAGCTGGTCCACCGATCTGTATATACATTGCCGACGCGCCGATACCGGCCACATGGAACGTGGGGCAGCAGGACGGCGCTGCAGGCTACTGACCACAATACCGATGGGTGGCTCCACCGTCAATAAAGTGGGGATGGAGCGTGTTGACGATGTACAGGACGGTGATATATCAAACTCGAACAATGAGCTCGGCCGAGAGTTTTCTAAGACTTTGAAGTAGAGTGATTGTAACCACATGTCAACCGGGTGTAAGCGAAATGTGACGCACTACTTTTATGTACTTGAAGTTCCGTTTGGGAATGTCCTTGTCTGACGAAGCTAGTATCTTCTGTGTACTTCATTTATGATTCAGAGCAATATGTTCCGAACCTTAAGTATGCATAACACCGGACCAGCATAAAAAACAACGTCTTCGCCCATCCCTACTCAGGGCACATTGGCCTGGTATATTGACTCGGAATGGGAACTTGGAAAGGAACTGACTTACCTGGTTCGCCAGATCCATGCGGCGTTTGATGCTTTCAGATCCGTGCGTTTTGTTGATATATTTGGTTCATGTGACATTCTTTGCTAAGGCCACATCGGACATTCCGTGTTCCAGTGTTTCCAGATTGTCGTAACTCTATTACGATATCGAATACCGCGGGTGATTTCATAGATTACCCGTTTTTACGGCCCTATCAGGCGATCGACTCAATACAATTAACTTCGGTTACATTGAATTAACCATGTTCACTTCGGTTGGGTGTGTATCAATCAAGTAGAACAGTCAAATTCGGCTACCAAAACGGTGGTTGTGTTTCCGATCAAGAAGTAATCATTGTTTTGAGCTCATCCCGCTTTAAGGGAGAGTGCCACCTAGCGGGCCAACACAGAGATGCTGGTGTGTATATCGGTTGATTAAGCGTATCCGATTTCACCTCCAAAGTCTGGTTCCCGAAAATCTACCCCCCACCCATTGGATTAAAAATAGCACCTTCAATGATTGGCAATCCTTCGTAAAACTGGAGTCGCCTCCTCACTATTTTTAATCACTTCTTTGCGGACTATAATTTATTTTGAATATTGCAAACTCAACATCACCATTCCGTCAGTGAACTCTATATTTAAAATGTTCATGCAGTTCATTATATTGCCAACAACCTTAGTTTATGTTTTCATTATCAAAACAGCAAGAATGGCTATGGCTTGACTTTGGGCGTAAAAGGTAAGTGACGTTACATTATAGCACAGATATATTTGTCAAGGTCGAGCCTCGACGAATTCGGACGCTTCGGCTTTGGGTCCGCAACTTGGACACGTAACAGTTGCGCCAAAACACAGGATGAGAGCAGCCATCTTGAATTTAGTGCTGAGTTCAGCTGGGACCAACGTTTTGGAGTCGGAAATAAATAAAAACTGTTTTGCCGATACATTGCTTTAGGGCAAGTTTGAGCAAGAGCATACACGATTGTTAATTATCACCATTCATATAAGCTGCTTTTTAGAAATCCTCCGGAGGTGACACTATCCCTTTAAGTAAATTAAGCTAAGGAAAGATGACAAGGCAGCAAAATACCTAATGTATGACTAACCCCACAGTAACTGCAATAATTAAACCGCAAAGTGTATATTTTCAAAAAGTGGAACATATCGGTACATTGATGTGAGGAAATGATATGTGAACCAGCAGTTACTTGTTACTTCCGACAAACTGCCGCGCTGTATTTAACATTTAACTCATACTATGTATACCTATCTAGTATGCACAGTGCACATGGAACTGGAGCCAGTAATTTGATCAAGGATTCTGTTAGTTTCTTTGATGGCACATCACGTTGGGACTCCATAGACTATTATGAATTATGTTCACAGAAAGGACGCGAGGCTGCGGGCTTCTGATAACTCATTCGTCTCCACTTTCTCCTCGTCTTTTTCTTCGGCAGCGCTCCCCATCCTGTCACCGGAATCCACCGACGGACGGAGGATTCCACTGGCGGTGCGATTCGGCTGACATTCTGTCGACTCCCCGTCAGCCATCCGTATCTCGTTCGCTGCCGCCAGCCCGGCAACGACGGTCCGGGGAAATTACAGGACCCTGCCGCGACTGGGTTATTCAGCCACACGGACCCAGCAGCCGGCAGCTCAGTCATACATCCGAAATCAGAGTCACTCTCTGTCCAGCTCAGCAGCCTCGCCCTGTTGTGTGCTACCAAATACGGGATACGTATCCATAGGCGGATCCAGAAAGTGTGATTTTGACCGTTTGGGGGGCCAAATCCAAAAAATTATCGCATAATTCTGAAAACTCATCGGATTTCGCTTTGGCTTATGTATCAGATAAACCTGATTTAAAACAAACCTTTCTCTAGTAAAAGAGTTATTTGTTTTACGACAAACTCAGGAGAATGTTGCTGTCAAATTTGTGCCCGGATTTTGGTGGTTTGTGGGGGGGGGGGGCATGGCCCTTTGCCCCCCTGGAGGATCCGCCCTTGGAACGTATCCAACTTACGGGCATGACCGGAGAAGGCCGAGTGCATCAACCCAATGTTTACACTCGGAACGCTATTTTGGTCAATACAACTCTTTCCGTTCCAAGGCACATGAAGTGAGCAAGCGATACCCACTTATCATGGAAAATAGTACTCAAAGTTTCAGGTACAATCACGCACAGGTCCTATGCACACGATGGCTTTGGATTCGATGGGTGGGGACTGGAGTGATTTGGCTCCGCCCACCGCTCGGTCTAACCCCGTCAGTGGCACTCTTTGGCGGCCTCCTAGTCTGTTAGTTCACCGACCGGGCCAAGGTCATCTAGTGTCGTGTGAAACCGTAGTTGACGTATTTAGCTGACACTCGTGTGGCCTTCGTCACCGATGGCGGATGTTGTGCATGTTATGGCTTGACTGACTAAGCGGACGACAAAATAGTAAGACTTATTGCAATTAGAACATTGTTTCCTAGATGATACCTATGGTTCTTGACCCTTAAAGAAATTAAAAGTATGTAAATTTATATTTTAAGCTGACGTACCTTCCTGTTGTGATCTCTAACAGTTCCATCGCAGCCAGCTATAGATCATTCAAGCAGTAGTCGGCATCCTTTACCAGTAGGCAGTGCCATTATTCCTTCTATTTTATCATGAGCGAGCGCGAAACGCGAGCGAGTCCTCACTGAGTACAGGATGTTTTCCACATATAAGCAGCCGACCCGACCGTAGCGCTTTTCAGCAGCTTATATCTTTGGAATCTCGCATCCGATTGACAAACGGTCTTCGCCAACTGATAGCACAATTCAATCAATCATGTAATTTACATATTTGTATCACGTGAGGGGTTAGCATGGCGCGTGGGACGTGTCGCGTGACGGGTGTCATGTGACACAGATCGCCTCTGCCTCTGGCGGCCGGGCGCAGTAGGTGGCGCCACGCCGCAGGGACAGGCGGCGCCACCGTCGCAACAGAACCTTACATGGCACCTCCATTTCCGCGGATGCGCTGACCGATTCAGCTGAAATTTGGTGTGTGTTTGAGACCACATGGCACATTTCATCATCTTCATCATCATCAAGTTTATTAAACACTAGCTCAGGTACCCGACGTTGTCCGGGAAATGCACGGGGCCACAGCTTTGCCTGCCTTGGAAATGAGTTCCTGGACTTGTTTATTTTGTACCACTCACCGCCAGTTCCTGAAAGCGAAGCGTGTTATCATCATCAAGGCAAGGCGTTAATGCCTTTGCAGCAACGCACCTAGCCAAAAGTTTACAGGGTGTGCGTAACACTCCCAAAAGTCTTCTCAGGGCGTAGTCGCCAGAAAGTCGTCTAGATTTCCGAAAATTCCCGAGAATTGACTCGCGAGTGAGTGGTGTTAGAAAGGCCGATTGCTGGAAGAAAGCAACTAGATTGTGTATAAAAAAAGTAAGCCTACTTATTGCACTAACGACCAAGAAACGCATGCCGTAAAAACAAGTATACGATTCTAAGAGCATGCTGAAGAAAGCGGCATGCCAAAGAAAGCGAGAAAAAAGAGCATGCTGAAGAAAGCGCCTTGCCGAAGAAAAGCAACATGCAAGAAAGAAAGAAAGCAACATGCAACATGCAAAAGAAAGAAAACAACATACAAGAAGCAACATGCCGAAAGAAAGCGCCATGCTGAAGAAAGCAACTAATTCTGGTAAAAAAAATATCACTAACACTACCAAGAAGCCGGGATGCCGAAGAAAACAATAAACGTTATTATAAAGAGCATGCTGAAGAAAGCGGCATGCCGAAGAAAGCAATAAAAAAGAGCATGCTGAAGAAAGCGCCATGCCGAAGAAAGCAACATGCCAAAGAAAGGCAAGAAAAAGAGCATGCTGAAGAAAGGCGCCAGCCGAAGGAACAGCAACTTAATTCTGGTAAAAAAATTCAAGAAACCGGCTGCCAAAGGAAAGCCAATAATGGCAAAGGTAATGGTTCACCGGATTGATAACTATAGTTCTTCTTTCGCGTTTCTGCGAGGGTAGGATAACAATAAAGAGGCATGCTTGGAAGAAAGCGACCATGCTTGAAGAAAGCAACAGGCCACAAGAAGAGCGAGCAAAAAAAGCGTGCTGAAGAAAGCTCCATGAACCGTAGAAGGAAAGCAACTGCAATGGTCTGGTAAAAACTAAGGCAATTTATCACATTACCCTATTAAGAAAGGTTACGGTACAAACAAACAAACATTTGTCATTGTCATACACGAAAAATAATTGTATGTCTGCCACCTAACCCTTATATTTCCCCCGGGAGCAATTCTGACCTTTTTTGCCCTCCGGGGCACCTTCTGGCCACCTGAGGGGCACGTCTGGGCGCGCTGAGGGTTCCACTCGTGGCGCCTCAGGGGGCACTCTGGCCGTCTGAGGAGGCACTGTCTGAAGGTCTGAGGGAACACACTGTTCCGTCTTGTGAGGGACACTCGTGCTCGGCGAGGGGGGGGGGGGCACTCGGTGGGGCCGCCTGACGGGGCACTCGGCCACCTGAGGGGCGCTCTGGGCCGGCGGAGTGAGGGGGGGGATTCTCAACATTTTGCAAAAAAATGAAATTAGTTGGGCACCCTCAAAATATGAGCGGACCAAATCCGTCGAGTTCCAGATTTGGGTATAGGTAGGGGCACCACTGCAATTGATGGCCCCCTCCTTGAAGATTTTCTGGATCCGCCACTGCTCCCTCCAACGCTGCGTCTTCAGGCCGTGCTGAGGGTGGCCGGAGCCGTCTGATCCGACAGAGGCGCGGCCGGCCCGCTCCAATCTCCTTAGGAGCGGCCCCGGGCGACGATCGCCACCGCCGGCAGCACAGCTGTGATCGGCAAGGCTCAGACGTCTCTCGGCCGCGACCTGATGGCCCGGCCGGTCCGGCCACCGCCGCCACCGTCGCCGCCGCCGCCGCCGCCATTTGCCCGATTGGGTGGCCACACGGACGGGCCCGACGACCCCACGACAAGCCGGACTTCTCCGGGCAAGAGCCGGCACGGCGGAGGCAGAGCGGGACTGAAAACGCCCAAGACCGGAGCAGGACGGACAGGACAGTAAGGACACTGCGCTGTATTGCAGAACGCACTGAAGTACGCACGGGATTCAGCCCACAGCAGAAGGCGGAGTGCTACAAAACCAGCGCAGGTGGGCTCGGCCATTCGTGTCCTCCCCACAGCCGTCGCTTTACCGCGCCGCTGTCGTTACTGCGCCGTTACTGCCTCCACGGCGCGCCCGCAGAGTAACGACACAGCCTCGGAAACTGCCGCACGAAACTGCAAACGGACAGAGTTGGAGGTGTCCACCGGACATCACAGCCTGGAAATGGTGGCTCCAGAGCACCCCAACTGTGTTTGAGTACTGTTGTTCTGAGCATATCGACTTCGGTGCGGTGCTTAGGCGCTGATCAAGGTTTGTCAATCAGTGATATTCACGATGACTACATTTTGATACCAGGGTTAAGATTGAGAATCTTACCAATNATGCTGCCGGTCCGTCAGGCCGGTCCGATCACGGCTCCCAGCCTTTACCGGCGCGTGCGCTCCGTTCAGTACTCTGGCCGCTGCCAGGCCAGACTCACCGACCTCGGTGCGCCAAATTTGGCTCCCACACCACCTCTGCCCAGCCCCCGCGTGTGCAACTGGCCGCCATGTTTCCGCCGGCAAGGAAAAACCGAGTGAAGCCGGCTGTCGGGGCGGCGCTGCCCACCGGCACAGGTATATACTGTCCGGATCATGGACACAACGGTCCCGTCTGTCGGAGATGTGATGACGTGGCCTGGGGTGCGATGGGAGATCTCAGATTAGTGCCCCGGTCCGGGGCACTGCCAGCTTATCATGCAGGGTGGGAGAGGGAGTGGCGGCTAGGAACAGGCGCTAACGGGGCTCTGCGGTCTAAAGTCGAGCCGATTTTGGGACTAAGCACCCCGCCGGTGACGTGTTTTGGTGCGGGGGTAAAGCGGAGGCGACGTCCGTTCTGGGAGGTCCCACCCTCTCCTCTCTCTCTCGCCGGAACGGCCAGAGCTGTTCCTGGGCTCTGATCGTCAGATTGGATGGGTTCGCATGAACAACACTAGCGTGCTGTGGCTGCTGGCCCACGGCGGAGCTGAGTTTGGCCGTACCGAGGCGGCTGTGGACGGGCTGAGGTACGGGAACGGATCAGCCGTAGCCACCTGTGCAGGAGGTGGAGGTGAACACGCAGCTGTCCGCCGCAGCCTCCCCGCCTCACCGGCCACCGTCTGCCTGCCTCCCCGGCCACCGTCTGCCTGCCGGCCGGCCGGTCTAATCGTTAGCAGCAGCTCAGCTCCTGTCATCATATGTTAACTGGGCTTGTCTAGCCGCGAGCTGGCGACCCGGCTTTTTATGCTGCGCCCAGGAGGGGAGTTACTCCCCTCCTCTGTTACACAGAGGAGAGTTACTCCACGGCCGCCGGCTCTCCGGAGGGAGGGGTGCCGCCGCCACCGATGACGGAGGGGAGTCGATTAGGTGCGATGACGCTGCAGCGGCCGGTCCGTTGTTTCGCCGTGATGGTGCTCGTTGAATATGAAGCGCGCTGTGTGCGGCAGGCGCCGGGGCGGTACCACTGCAGGGTGCAGGAGTGCTGGCTCACCGTGCCGCCGCCGCCTCTACTGGCCCGGGCCACTGCACATCACGAGTCTCTGTGGTGCAGACCGACTGCAGCAACACTGGCGGGGTCGGCTGCGGCCGAGCCCCGCGCACGCTCGGCCCGCTCGCCGACCTCTTTGTCCAGCGTCTCGGAGCTCGCCACCGGCGCGTGGTTTTTGCCGCCGCTGCCGCCGGTTTTTGTAGGCGGCGTGCGCGGCCATTACAGCGCCGCCGTTCTCTGACGGAGGGCCGTGCGTGAGCCGACCGAGCGGTGGCCGTCACGGCACCGGCTCCTCTCCTCTGCGGCTCCTCCTCCTCGGAGGAGAGGGCAGCACGGAGGCCCGCCTCCCGCAGCCACCGGCACAGCAGAGGTCAGCTGGGGTCGGCAGGGTCAGCAGTGGCGGGTCACGGCGAGTAACCCGGTCAGCTGGGGTCCGCAGGGTCAGCAGTGGCAGGTCACGGGGAGTAACGCGGTCAGTGGTGGCGGCGGCTGGACGCCTGGTCAGCGGCCTGTCCGTCCGTCGGCTGCCGGTGTCGGCTGTCAGTGGCCGTCGGCGGTCTGACGGCCGTCTGATGGCTGCTGATGAGTGCTGATGGCTGCTGCGGAGGCGTCGTGTTCCGCCGTCTCTGGTCTGCAGCGTCTGGTCAGCAGCAGCGTGCCGCCTCGTCCTACGCAGCCTTCTTAGCACGCCATTACACCGACAGCCACCCGCGACCAGGGCCGTATCAATTGACAGCTGAGGACTGTGACCGGCTGTTGATGGCTCGCAGAGCCGTGTCTCCAGGGCTGACGCCGTGCGTGCCGGCCGCCTCCTGCTCGGGGCCTCGGAGCGGGCTCTGCCTCAGCAGCCGGAGCCGGGGCCGGCAGTCATCCCTCGGCACCGGGCTGTCATCTCCTGGCACCGGGTGTCTGATATTGTCAGCCGTTATCACCCCTGGGCGCGGCCCCGCAGCGGCCGGTGTCCAGTCAGCGGAAAGTGAGGCGGCTCGCTCGAGGTCCGGGTGGTGAGGTTTGGGAGCCGCCCTGCTGACGCCAGCGGGGGTCCGCCGGGGCCGCATGGCAGCACCTGCCCTGCCCCCGGCACTGCTGCACAGTGCTGCAGTGCGCACTGCTCATCAGTTGCATCACCGCGAGCTGGGGACTGGGGTAGACAAACCACGCTCCACCTCTTCACCTTCCAGCGTGCCTCCCGACTGAAATGCTTGCCCGCATAGCTCGGCATTGTGTAGCGGAATTCTGTGCGGCTGAATCGACTCGCGGTCGTGACCCGACAGTACGTCAGGCTATTAAGTACAGCGTAACGCACTAATACGTGCGCATTTTGCCACGCCGGAGAATGCTGATGGCGGCCGTGGGCGGTCATCGCGGAACGCCCGCCGGCGCTCTCTGACATGCCGCATCGCCGAGCTAATTTGATGGCGTCGTAAACCGCCTCCTCAGAACTGCGGCTCCGCGACGACCGCCTCCTCAGAACTGCGGCACAGGCGCCGGGTCGTGTCGGCACCTGGTCCTCGTGTCCTGCCAGCAAACTGTGTCGCTGTCGCGGTGACATAGTGCCCGCGGCTGCTGCAGCAGAGGCTGGCAGGTGGCAGGAGGACGGCGCCAGTTTCGTCTCCGGTGCTCCCTGTTGGCCGC
This sequence comes from Semibalanus balanoides, assembly GCA_014673585.1. NCBI lineage: Eukaryota > Metazoa > Arthropoda > Thecostraca > Balanomorpha > Balanidae > Semibalanus > Semibalanus balanoides. The sequence continues at coordinate 35,885 of VOPJ01001729.1, read as the reverse complement.
TGGCCGCCAGCCAGACCACCAGCGTCTCCTCTCGGACGTGATGGCCGGAGATGCGGTGTGCAGCTGCCGGCGTCACGGGCGTCACGCCACCGGCTGGAGGAACCACGCCGTCACGGGACGCTCACAGACACGTGACGGTCACGTGGTGGGTGATGGTGTGTCGCCCCCCCCTCTCCTCGGCAGTGTGAAGTCTCCCCAGGCGCCGCCTGACCTTCGCTCTTACACGCGCTGCTTTTCGGACGTTTTGTCCACGGACTGATGACGGCCGCTGTATCGTCGTCTCCTAGCGGAAGTGAGGCGGGTGGCACCAATATATCCATAACTAACGGTGGCACAGCGGCGACCGGCCGGTCGGCAGGTTGAAACGATATGGCTGAGGTGACTGGCCGCCCCCGAGGCCCGAATACGCCTGCATACACGGCTGCGGTCGGGTTAAGACCTCCTGCGTTGACCCGGCGCCGTATCCGTTCCGACGCCGACGCATTTCCATATCAATGCGGCGCCCGGTCCATAGCTCAGGCGTTTACCGTCGTTTTTCTGCCGGTCGGTGGTGAGTTATACCGGCGCGACAGTGCGGGGTGGTTTACGACAGGTTTGTCCCATGCAGCGTCACTGCCTGTTTGCCGGGTGCAATAGCTCGGAGAGCCGTGTACAGACCTGCTGCGTCACTCGCCGTGCCATGCGTTTGTTCGGCGCTGGCCCGCTCGTGAGTCGAGGTCGGTCTGGCGGCCTGTCGCGGCTGGATACGGTCCGTCGCCGGCGTCGGAGCCCCGAGATACTATCAGCCGACCCCCGCGCGGCGTCTTTGAACCTCCGCGGTTGGCCGATCGGACCCCGCACGGCCGGAAAATGATCCGGAAGTGCCGAGTAGGAGGCGGTGTCGATACCGGGGCTAAACATAGGCGGCGTTCTGCCCTGTCCCGCCGGTAAATATCCACCAGATTGATTTAAGTGACGACGGTTTCCGCAGAGCTCAGGCGGAAATCCGCTTTGTCGATGCCGCTGTCACCAGTGGAGCGGTTCAGCTGTCACCAGTGGAGCGGTTCAGCAGTCTTCCCCGTCACATTCGGGTGACGAATGGAGAGCTGGCACGCACGCGTCTGTCGTATCGTGCTAAACCTGCTTACAGAACTACGAGGACAGAATAACGAGCAGTGGCTTCTGTGTTGAACCCGAGCGCTGTCGCCGTCTCTGTCTTGTGACAGACGTCAACTGGTGCAGCGGCTCGCGCCGGGGCGGGCCGCGGCCTGACGCCACTCAGTGCAGCTGCTGCGGGCCGCACTGCAGCCGGAGGGGACGGTGACCACCGGCCGACTGTGTCCACACGGTCTCCGACCCTGCACCAGCCCCGCGGCATTAGGCTGACCGCTGCCGCCGCTCACTTGCTCGTGTCTCCCGGGTCTGACTCTGCAGAGACAGTGAGTGCTGTCGCAGTGACGCCGCTGTGCCTCTGGAGGCGCTGTGTCCGCTCGGTGTGTCCACGCGCTGGGCTGGGAGTGTGCCTCCCCGCCGACCGCGGCTCCCGTGACGTGACGGCTGACCGACGCTGAAACCGAGCGGCGTCCGTCTGCGGTCAGGCGTGCGCCGTGAAAACAAAGCGGCGTGTGAGAGTCTCACGCCCCGGCGGCGGCGGGTCGCGCCTCCTCTGACCTTGTGCCGGCCGCGGCGGTCGGCCTGGGGCTGCGGCTGGGCGCGGCGCCGTGTCGGTCCCTCGGGCACGCCGCCGGCTTAGGTGTGGGTCGGACGGCACGCGCCCGCGGGGGACCGACAGCCGGCGGCTGGTCCGGCGGCGGGACCTCGTGTAACCTCTCTAGCCGCAGTGTGACCCCTGCCGGCCGCCGATCAAGGCCAGTCGGCTGTTCCTCGGCCCGAGCCCCTGTGTGTGACTGTGGTCCGTGCAGCTGTGGTGTCTCTCTGACCTCGGACGGGGGGCGGTGCGGCGGCAGACCGGAATCACGGCGGCCGCGCCGTTCGGGGAAAGTGGTACCGACACTCAGCAGGAAAAGCGGCCGCGTTCGTGTGTCGGCGCTGCACACGTGACGTCAGCCGCGTTTTGTCCGTCAGGCCGGCTCGTCGCCGGCAGTTTTATCGTGTTTGTGGCCCGTGTTTGTGCTGATGTCGCGCGTCACCGTATACCGCCGCCGCCACCGTTTGTTGACCCAGCCAGTCGGGCGGCGGCGCCGTCCTCTATTGTCGGCCAGCCGGCGCGCGGTGGGCGGCACGCATACGATCATAGGCTGGAGACATGAGTGTACCCTGAACTGTGACCCGGCGGTCATTGTGATCGTCCCGGCTCTGGTGCCGTGGAGGCAGACTCTGGTAACGGCGCCCAGACGGCATGGAACTGCCGCTGCCTGCCGTCGACAGCGTGCATCCGACGCGTCATGGCCGCTGCACCCGACTGCACTTGCAGTGCATGTGCAGGGCGTCCGATATAACTGACGTTAAGTGCGGCTGGGGAGACGGGCCGGCTGGTGGGTTGTACCGCCGACGGGCCGTCTGCTGCCAAGACGGCCGGCTGACGGCCGGCTGACGTGCTGCTGACGGCCGGCTGACGTGCTGCTGACAGACCGTGGGTGAGCAGTGAGCAGTGGCTGACTCACCGGTTCCGCCGGGCTGCGTGACCGCCATCACCACCATCACCACCGCCCTGGCCGGGGCGGTCGCCTTGTTGGGCGTTCTGTGGGCGCAGCGTGGCGTGTCTGTCCGTGGTGGAAGCCGGCACCAGGCCCCACTCCGCGCCGCCCCACCAGGCCCGCCCCACCAGGCCCCGCTGCCGATGCCAGGGAGCCGCTGCCCCCTGTGACGCCCTGTCGTGTCGCGTGTTTTTGTCAGCAGCCGATGACAGGTTTCGGCCCGGCTGTCGTGTTGACAGGCCAATGTCGTGTCTGAGCCGCCGGGCTGGAGGCGCCTCCCGCTGCGACCGTCCGACCCGGCAGAACACCACAGACCGAACTGCACCACCACCACCACGGAGCAGAGACCACCACCCGGCGGTCAGAGAGCGGCCGGGCGCTGTTTGCGTTCGGCTCGCCTTCCGAACGACGAGTGCGGCAGAGGAAAGGGCCGGGCAAACATTGTGTCGAGCATGTGGACATGCCCAGAGCGAGCCGTCTGCTGCGGCGGGGGAGCATTTGGACACTGCCAGAGCGGAGCCGTCTGCCGCGGCGGGGGAGCATTTGGACACTGCCAGAGCGGAGCCGTCTGCTGCGGCGGGGGAGCATTTGGACACTGCCAGAGCGGAGCCGTCTGCCGCGGCGGGGAGCATTTTGGACACTTTGCAGAGCGGAGCCGTCTGCTGCGGCTGGCGAGCATGGACCCACTGGCCAGAGCGGGAGCGTCTTGCGCGGCGGGGGAGCATTTGGAACACTGCCAGACGGAGCCGTCTTGCTGCGGCGGGCGAGCATTGGACACTGCCAAGGAGCGGAGCCGTCTGCCCGGCGGGGGGCGGACGGGAGGCGGTCACGGTGCTTCGGTCCCAGCTCGGACAGTGCGGTCCGGTGACGCCCCCTGGCGCCGGTCGGCCACATACCAACCGCCCTCTCTCCCTCTCTGTCTCCCCTGGTAACCAGGCCCACTAAATCACCCGCCGTAACAGGCTACCCGGCAAAAACCGCTCTCCATCTCTCGAAAACCACCCTCCTGACCCCGGACAAATACCGGGGCAACTGATTGTTTCTTTGCTCGGCTGGCCCTCAGGGAGGGCCGCCCGCATATGGAGAGAGCGAGAGGAGTACCGTTAGGTGACGTCATCAGAGCCGTGGGGCGGCGGGCGCTGTATCGGGCAGGCAGGAATAGTCTGCCCGTTCTGCTGCTTATCGACATGGCCTGCTAGTGGGATTAGCGTGTCGCCGCCTGAGAACACGGCGAGACACGCCTGTCGCGCCCGTACCGCGTCGGATGGCGCGCGGGCGGGAGCGGGGGCGGCTGCTGCCAGCTGCCGACGCATCGGACCGCAGCGACAGGAGGGCGGCCCGACAGGAAGCGCAGAGGGCAGCCACGTGCGCGCTGTCACCCGCCTCCTCCGCGTCAGATGAGTAACGACCGTGGCTGCGCGCCGGTCGGAAGGGTCGCCCCGGGGGCACGTGGTCCCCGCAGGCCGCCATGCGCGTCAAATCGCCGCGGGGCTTCCGCCGCCGCCGCCGCCGTCGTCGCTGCCGCCAACGGGCCGCCGGCGCCGGATACGGAGGACGGGATGGGCTGTTTTTCCCGCCGGGCCCGGGAGAAGAGCTATTTTTTTCGGGTGGACAAAATTAGCGTCATAAATCGGGGCGGCGGCGTCAGCGGGCTTGTTACAGCGGCGTCGGCAGGCTTGTTACGGCGCCGTTCGAGCCTGTTTTGACGTTTGCCGGTCCTGGGGATCGGCCAATAACGGCGTGAATTCCAAACATGCATCGATCGTCTATCCGCGGCATTTCTGGCCGACTGGGCGGAGCAGGAGACGGCGCGGCATCCATCTCTGTCGGTGTCTCCAATAAACCCGCCGCAAAGGTCGATAAGTTTGACGGCCGCTTTCCAAAGCCGTGTTCCCAGCGTCTGGGCGGATATTTCGGTGCGGGTTGATGGAGGGTCCGGACCCATTAGCCGCACCACAGTCGGTATTAACTACAGCGCGCTCGCTGCGTTGTTTGTATGCCCAGAACTCGGCCTGCCGACCCAACACGACAATGGGACGGTAATGTATGACGGATGGACGTATGCGCAGCCTCGTTCGTGTGGGAACGCGGCGGCGTGTCTCGTGAGGCACTTGCATCCGTCTCTGGTGGGAACGGGCCGGCGGAAATGTCCGAGGCACACGGCAATCTCTAACGATGAGAGGTACAATCTCCAGTAGATTGGCACTGGCACTGGACACGGCAGCAGGCACTGGACACGGCACTGGACACAGAGCGGCAGCAGAAAACGGCAGCAGAGAACACAGTCACAAGCCGGCGCTGGCGTCGCCTCGAAAGTCTGTCTGTCTGCGGTTCGCCTGTTCACTGTCCGCCGCCTCCGCCTTCGCCGACCTCCGCCACTTCTAAAGTGCGACTGTGAGGCCGCCCGATATCTGCCCCCGTCGGATCTGTGGGGCCGCAATGGTGCTGTTTGCTGCGTCAAGAACAGGTCAGGGTACGATGTAACGTGACCGCCGGACGCCGGCCGACGTGCTGCGCCGAGTATCGTCCGATACAATCAGGAGACATCCATTGTCCGGTGTCTGTCGAGGCGAGGACTCGGCGTCGCAGGCTCGAGCTCGGAGGTGTGTCACTCGACCCGAACAAGAGGTGTCACTCGACCCGAACAAGACGTCGCAGCAGCTGAACAAAGCCTTGGCGTCCCCTAGCTGCACTGTCGGACGCTGGTGGTACGCTGACCTGACCGGACTTGGCGGCGTCCCTTAGCTGCACTGCCAAACGCTGGTGGTGTTCCCGCTGATCTGAGCCTGTCACGGTATGTAATGACAGACCATTAGTTGCGGTACCGTGCCCTCCAGCGCCGCCCTCTGACGGGCCGACCACCTCTGAGCCGCCGCCAGCACCGTCTCTGGGCCGCCTCCGCCGCCGGGAGACGAACCGCGCCATGTCGTGACAAATCACCGCGACACAGCGGCTCACTCACACTATTAACACTGCGGTCGGTGACACGCGAGCCGAGCCCCGAGCTGCGAAACTCAGATGGATTTCGGACGCGGCCCCATCGATTCATAGAAGTACGCATTTGCCATTGGTGGCGTGTTTGTTTTGACGGTGTGCGCCGTTTGACTGTGTCTCGCTGCATCACTCGTCTGCGGCCCGGCGGCAGACGGCTGAGATGTGACTGAGGTGAGGTGAGGTGAGGTGAGGTGAGGCGAGTCTCTCCGCGGCCCGGCGGCAGGCGGCTGAGATGGGACTGAGGTGAGGTGAGTCTCTCCGCGGCCCGGCGGCCGGCCGAGGTGGCGCCTCTCCCGCCGCCGGCTGGCTCGGCCGCGGCACCTTCCGACAGCGGCGGCAATGTGCGCCGCTACCGGTTCCTGTTTACCGCGCTGCCTCGCGTCATTCCGCGGATGTCTCCGTGCCACCGGCGTGTCGATGGGGAACAGGAGCGCGCGGTGCCCGGCGCCGGGACCGTCAGCAGCCGTCTGAGCACACAACCAATACCGCGCGGCGTCTGAGCAGCGGGCATACCGCAGCCGACGTCTGTAGTTGTCTTTGAGATGAGAGAGAGAAGCAGGCTTTACCGTTTACTTAGTACGTAATTCGAGCCCATGATGGCGAGACGTCTCTTGATTTGACTATAATCGCCCGCCCGGTGCATTCCTGTGCGGTGACCTGGCGGGGTGGTCAGCGGGTTTCTCCGGCGGCTGTGCCGGGGGCGGCTCCGCTGTCTCTGCTCCGGGACGGTGGTTGTCTCCGCTGGCTCCGCTCCGGGGAACGGGTTATGGAGACGGATGGCGGGCTGGTGGACGGCAGATAATCGGCGGCAGCACGCGGTGTCCCGGTCCCTGTCCCTCGTCCGTCCGCCGCCGGCGCTCTCTATCTGTGGTGAACGCCGGCACCTCTCATCTGATGCTCCACTCTCGTCACCTCCCGAGCTGGCGCCGGCCCCCCAGAGATAAGTCTCCATCCTGTGCAGATAACACGGTATGTCGGAGATAACTGAAGTAACATGTCCTGGCGCCGGGATGGCGCGCGATGACGCACGGGACGCAGGCTAATTCCCGGCCCGCTCGCGGACCAGTCTGAGGCGACAGGGCCGCCATCTCCTCACCTGCGGTCCCGTCAGCCTCCGGGTCACCCTCCCTTCGCCCTCTCATGTCTCGGTGATGTGCGGAGGCGGGATTCCGCCCGGCGGCAGACGTCAGCGGTGACCTCTACTGACCAGCGGTGACCTCCGGTGACACCGGTGACCGCCTGACCGGTTGTGACCAGCGGTGGCCGGCCCGGTGCTGCCCGGTGCTGCGTTGCCGCCGTGCCATACCCGGCCGGCCGGACCTGTCCGGAGACCAGGCTGGCCTGGCTGACCCGGCTGACCTGGATCGGCTCATGACTGGCCACCTACGTCTGTCGCTGTCCCGATGTCACCGGACCGGTGTTAGGTGACGGTGACACACGCCGGGGCTGTTATCGAGCCGACAGCGTCACACGCCGTGACCCACAGTGCCCACCGGAGCCGGCTCTGACGCCGATCCGGCGGACTTTGTGGTCTGCAATCTATCCCCGGTGGGAATTGTGGTGGTTGGTGGTGCGCCACTTCCTCTGCGTCGCGCCGGCGCCAGGTGACGCTATCGTGTCCGGCAAACACCTGAGGGTGTCAGCCGCGGCCCGAGTCGTGCAGTCTCACGGAACACACAGCACGCGCTGGCTGTATTTGTCTCGGCCCGCCCCCGGACGGACGGCGACCGTGAGTCAGCCCGCGGGGTCCGTCGTCTGACCTCGGGCAGCGGGGAGAGTGAGAGCGTGGGGAGCGGGGCGTGTCCCGTATCCGGCCACCAAACCACCACCACAGCCGCCCCTGCACAGCCGACAATCACAGCCGACAGTCACAGCCGGCCTCACAGCCGACAACAGTGTAAACATGGGCCGGTAAAAAGCCTCTCCAGAGGCGACCGGGCCGATGTCGCTGGGGGGGATGTGGGGGGGGGGATGTGTGGGTCCGGTGCGGCACTGATGGCCGGATGTAGCACGTTTACCGAACTGAGTGGCGGCAAGTATTGTCCACGGCCGCGCCGCTCGGGTGTCCTCGACGTCACACTGGTCACGGCCGGCGTCACGGTGATGACGTCACACTGGTCACGGCCGGCGTCACGGTGATGATAATCCGAGACTGTCCCCGTGTCTTAACGTGACCAGTGGACTGCTAATGGGCCAGGGTCGTCTCGGGGATGGTTACACGCACCGTCAGCCTCTTGAAGCGCGTCTCATTCTGGGAGGCGTTCTTTATCCATGCTCCCTCAGAACGAGGCTGGCAGAGTCGATGTTATTCGCCCGTCAGTCGGATAAATGTTGAAGCGCCATATAATTATTCGTGACCCAGCTGTTGTGGTGACATAAACACGCCACTGCTGGCCACTTTCCGCCTGGCGCGGCTCCGGCACAGCTGGAAATTGGCCGGCCGCCGTGCCGCGGTCCGCTATTGTTCTCTCTGTGCCGACCGGCCACCGGCCGCAGCTGACGCCCTGTTTACGCTGCAACACTGCATTGTGCCCGGCTGTGTGTGGCAGCCGGCCGTGGCGCGTGCTGCGGGTGACTCATCGTCAGGTGGTGCGGCGGCCTGCAGCAGACCAATTGTGGCCTGCAGCTGGCCGACCAGACGATGGGGGGGGGGGACGGTGGCGGTCAGGAGGTGATGACAAGCCCGACATGGTCAGCTGATGGCTGGGGAGGTCTCGACATAAGTGGCGCCTCTGACCTCCGGTAAAGCCGGCCGGAGGTAGGGTGAAGGTGTATGTGACAATCCTGCGCTGTGCGTCAGTGCGTCCTGGAACTGCTGTAGGTCATGACTGAGTCCGGCCTGTCGGTCTGACCCGGCACGGCTGACGTCACCTGATGCTGATATTTATCTGTGGATGACTGAGCAGGCTGACACCAGTACTTTTCAGAAACTTAAGATCTATTCCGGTCCGGATCTCGACGGCGGAATGCTGAAGTGTAAATGATAGAAGACTGACCGGTGTGTCGTCGTCGCTTGAATGCAGGGGCTCCCTCTGAGGCTGTCCTCCGAGCCCGGCTTACACTCCAGCCCACTCATCCGGGGGGGGGTCCGGTCGGTGACGCAGTCGAAGCAAACCGGTTTACCGTTTAGCTCTTCAAGTCCAATTCCTTAGGCCCTCGGGCTGTGTTTTGTATGTCGTCAGCTCGGCTCGGCGATTGCACCTGGCGAAAGGTGGCCGTACTCAGAACCGCGGCGTGCCGAGAACCTGGGCTCCTCCTCCGAGGAGGAGATTTGCATACCGTGTCCAGGTGATGTCAGACGGGGCCGGGAAGCCGAGGATTGCACACTGAGAACACAAAGAGAGATGGTCAGCAGGGAAAGTAGGCTCGGAGGAGAAGTGAATGGACAAATGGGCGTGCTGGTTTGTCGGGATGCTGTGAATCAATAAGAGGTGCGATTTTAATCGGTACTTAGGAACATGGCGCTGGTAGCGTGTGGGTAGTGTTACGTGCTGGCATCTGCCGGCTTCCGAGCCGGCCAACTAAAGCGTCCACAAGCAGCCTGACACCTCCTCGGCAACAGCAGGTGCCCGGGCTATCAAATGGAGAATCACTTCATTTCGGGGATGCTATTATTGGCGCCATCACATGTGATCACACACATACCACTCGCTGGTAAGTATGCCATCAGCCCGGCCGAGGCCATCAGGGAAACTAATCACTGGCGCCGCGTGCGCGGAAGTGGCGCGCCAGTCTCCGCTGCGCCGGAATCGCCGCCGCCAATTTGCGCTGTCGGCCGCTATCGGTCAGCGTCGCGGCGGGAGGCCAGCCGCGGGACGGTGTAACGGGCGCGGCCCCGGCGGCGTCTCTGTCTGCCCCCGGGCAGACGGTATAGGCGCCGTGGCAGGAGCTGTGGCAGCTCCAGTGTCGGGCTACTGCTGCTGAGCTGGCTCTCTGAAGTCGCCGGCGGCCCTGAGAGCAGCCGCAGCTGACGGGCGGTGGCTGCGGCAGCAGGGCCGTGCCGGATGGGAGGAGCTGCAGCTCGTGACTCTGCTCCTGACAGCTGCAGGTGTGATGGTGTGCAGGTGTGCTGGTGTGATGGACGTGGGTTGTGGCCTCTGGCCGGGGCGGACCGCTCCGCCACGCGCACACCTGGTCTGCAGACCGGCCGCCGATCGTACGATACACGCAGTAGTGGCAGGCTGGAACATCACCGACATGGTGCAGCTGCACCACCGGAGGGAGGAAGTGCGCTGCTTGTCATATTTCCAGTTAAGTTGTAGTCGTTTATGCCAACACGGCGCTGTTGATTGAATGCAGCGTGTTGTTGGATGTAACAGGGGTGTATCTTGCCTTCGGTTGGCTCTTTTTACCGCTGTGTTTGCGTCACTGCGGCTTTTCTGCCGTCCTGTATGGTTCAGGAGGGCTTGGTTATTGCTTGCAGTTCTCGAAGGTCTGCATGCGACGCACCGCCAGCGCGGCCACTTCGTTTCGGCTGACTCAACACTTAATCGAAAAGGCGACATTTGCAAATCGCTAAGTATATGCCTCCCTCTTTGATCGAAGGAGTGGCTGGCCGCAGCTTCTGATAGACGTCCGATTGTCTCCCGTGCACTGGCGGTGCTGACCCCCTGTCTATAGGTGCATGCTAATTGGAATCTTTGGTAAGGGGGAGGCGGGCTTGTGTAAGGGGTGATCGGGGCAGTGGGTCGACGCCGCGCATAGTGGAGAGTTCGTGGATGCGAGCGGAGTCGATACTTTGCAGGTCGGCTTGGGGTGTCAATGACAAGCGGTTGCGTAGTCCTGCTGCGCCTGGTGGACGGAGCCCTTCTTCACAAGGCCTGTGGCGGGGGGGAGGTGAAGAGCGTTAGACCAGAATAAATCAAGTCCTGCCGTATGTGTGCCGTTAATTGAGTGCGGCGGGGGTGGGGAGCCGACTGAAAAATCAACCAGTTGTGGCTGCTAGTTTCCCGAGGGCCCGGCGCCTGCGGCCTGGGCCGGCCGTGGGGGAACTACTTCGCGTGGCCAGCTGCCGGGTACCTGGCAGCACGTGCGCCGACTGACCTGGAAAAAGCCTGCGCCATGTCGCCGTCACTAACTGTGCCGGCTAACGGGCGGCAGGTCGGCTGCGCTCCAACGCCCGCCCCCCCCGCTGCCCATTAGGTAGTTGCTGTCGTGCGCCATTTTTTCCAGGTGGCACCCTTGGTCGCGTGGACCCCACTGAATGTGTGTGTGCACGTCTTCCTCCTAGGGGCGGCTTTGAAAGTGGCTTAGCCGCGGGTTTCAATGGCGGTGTGTGCGTAGCTTGGTTTTTTCCCGTTGCCTCAGTGCTGACATTCGCCAATGGAATAGCGAAAACAACAACTAACGGTGAAGGCGGCGGTCGATCGCCCTCGTCACGTATTTCGTCTACGTGAATAGCCTCCGAAGCTGCCGGGCCTGTGTTCTCAGTCAGAAAAAAGTCCGCCAATGTAATGCAGACTGGATCCCCTGTCCGTGCCGGCAAAGCTGCACCGCCTGCATGCATGACGGCTCGGCGGCTTATAAACCCAACTCGGCAAACAAGATGTGTCCGATATGAATGCTCAGCGAATCTATGCACACACGCCTCTGACGGAGCGTTGGTCTCCATTTTAGGCTAGCTCGCCGTGCTGTCCTGCCATTGCGTCTGATGTACTGACGATTGCCGGCGGCGGTGACGTCATGCGGAGAACTGTCCTGACGTGGGTGACGCACCTATTACAGACGAGAGGAGCATGCTGAGGTTCGCCGGCAACGTCTCCCACAAGGACCACTTCCGTCTGCTGGAGAGCGACGGCAGCTCGCTGCTGATCGGCGCCAGGTGAGAGTCGGCATCAGCTGAGCCGTGGAAGGGGTGTGTGGAGTGGAGGGTGTGTGTGGAGCGATGCTCTGTTCAGGGACGGGAGGGCTGCTCAGATGACGCCGGCGATGCTTCATGTTGAGAGATTGATGGGGACTTCTCAAGTCTTCTTGGTTGACTGTGTGATGTGACGGGAGGCGCAGCGCGGCGTCCCGCGGCTGGGGAAGGCCCAGCTGGAGAGGCACAGCTCGCCGTGTCGACCATGCACGGTACAGAGCTGTCTGGTGTTACCATCAGCGGCCACTGCACTGTCAGGTTACATGTCCGCTGATGGATGGGACGCCGGCGGTACTGCGCTGCAGATATTATATCTGCCTGAGACGGGGCACCTCACCTCACCTCACCTCACCGCACCGCACCGCACCGCACCGCACCGCACCGCACCGCACCGCACCGCACCGCACCGCACGCAGCCGCACCGCCACGCACCGCACCGCAACCGCACCGCCCCCACACCGCACCGCCACCGCACCGCACACGCACCGCACCGCAACCGCACCGCACCGCCACCGCACCGCACCGCACCGCACCGCCACTCCCACCGCGCACCGCACCGCACCGCACCGCACCGCACCGCACCGCAACCGCACCGCACCGCACCGCCACACGCACCGCACCGCACCGCACCGCACCGCACCGGCTCAACCGCCACCGCACCGCCACCGCCACCGCCCACCGCACCGCACCGCCACCGCCCGCCACCGCCACCGCAACGCACCCCGCAAAACCGCGCACGCGCAAACCCACGCACCAGCAACGCACGCAACGCACTCATCTCTCTCTATATATCGCCACACGTCGCAACGCACCCAGCAAGCGCACAGCCCACAGCTAACGCACAGCAACGCGCACAGACAACGCACCCAACACCACAGCACCGCACAGCATCCGCCACAGCACCGCCACAGCCACCGCACAGCACCCGCACAGCACCGCACAGCAACCGCACAGCACCGCCACAGCACTCGCACAGTGCACCGCACAGCACCGCACAGCACCGCCGCACAGCCACCGCACAGCACACCATACCACACTGCATCACACACACCACACCCACACAGCACACCATACCACACTGCCATCCACACCATACTCGTGTCACAGCCACACCCTTCTATCGTGTACACAGATGTTTGCTTATGACCCCAACTGCGCTTACAGAGAAACTAGCATGGCTGATGATGAAAGCATAGCCTCGGGTCAAGTCAGTAGCGCTCGTCGACGGGGTTTGGTTTGATTTTCGGCGGATTGAAGGCCGTGATATCGCCGTTGATCCCTGAGGCGTGCTGGACGTGGCAGATATGTGGGTTGTCATCATCGTTTACGACAATTTACGGGAATGATCTCACTGTGGAGTTGTACGTTTCGAGATCGCATCAAACCACCTGGGAATACCTCGATATAAAGGTCCAGGAGTATCTGATAGATAGGCCGCCTCTCCCGGCGCGCAGCCGGAGCTGGTTTTTGTTTGCCGGGATGCGGTGTCGCGGGCTGGACCAACCGGTCGGAAGAGCGATAGAGCCGAACTGATGGCTTCTTGATGCGGTGGTCGCCTGCGTCGCGTGGCAGTATCTCGCATTGCCGCTCCTGTCTCCAAACTATCCCCGGCAGCCGGCGTGGTAACGGCAGGTCATTTGAAGCCCGCCTCCGCCGGCCCGGGCGATCGACGCGCCTCGTTTGATTCTGGCGGGACTCGGCTGGGACGGCGGCGGGCGGGGCGCGCTAACGACCTCAGCTCCTCCCCGGCCCGGCCCGATCCGACCCGGACCGAGCGTCGGCTCCGACGCTGCGCTATCTGGACGTCCGTCGATAACGATGTGATTTGTCAGCCGCCGCCCGTGAAAATGCAGCGACTGACGGCGGTCTGTATACGGTCGGTCGAGAAACGACCACCGGTTATCGCCTCGGCGTCGTCGGTCTCACGGCGCCGGTATCGGCAGGTCGGTCTCACCGGCAACATGGCCGTACTAACCAGAGTATATAGTACTAACGCTCTCGTCAGGGACGCTCTCGCTAGTGAGGCCCTCGCCAGCGCAGCCAGTTCGGGTGCGCCTCGGAGCGGCACGCTAGACGAGGTAACACAATGCAGTGATTGTGTCGCAATCGGCGACAGCAGCGGCGCGCGGTGACAATGGGTCGCGGCGGCTGCGGCGGCGCGGCGCTGTCGACTTCCTGTCGGCACCGTCTGGCGCTGTTTGTCGGCCTGACCAGTGAGATCTACAGACTGCACCGCGGGCCGGAACAATCCCTCACCCCCCTCCCCCTCCCCCCTCCGACGGCGTTCTCTTGATGCGACAACGAGCGGCGCGGCAGCTGCGGTGTCGTGTGCGTGTGATGCACGGATGCACCGTGCACAGCTGGCCACCGTGCACAGCTGGCCGGCCGTGTGTGCACGGCGGCGGCGGCGGTGTGCACGGCGGCGGCGGCGGCGCCGGTCACGTGGGGAGGTGCCGAGTTGCCGGTCAGCTGGCCGCCGTGATCTGCCGGGTAGTGACAGGTGTTGCTGTGTTGCCGTGGCACGGACGGACGGACGGTCAGGGGTCTGACAACTCGTCTGAATGTGAATGATAACGCTACATGCCTGACCGCTTCGTGGGTGTCGTGTGTCTGACGTGGTGTGCCTCCTTCTCAGGAACATCGTGTTCAACATCAGCCTGACGGACCTGACGGAGCGTCGGGAGGAGCGGCTCGAGTGGCACTCGGAACCCCAGGATGTCGACCTCTGCATCATGAAGGGACTCGACGAGGTAACACACTCCCTCAGTCAAACGTGCCACGCGTACCACGGTCAAACGTACCACGGTCAAACGTACCACGGTCAAACGTACCACGGTCAAACTTACCACGGTCAAACACATACAGCGGCAGAAAGCCTTTCCGTGCTCCGTCTGAAAAGTCTGGGCTCTTAACCTTGGTTGACATTCTTTGAAGGATCAAGTCAGTAATGTTTCTCAAATATGCAGCGCATGCATTGCTAACTTGCTGGGCACGCCGCTAACTTTCTGCCGATCCCTGCCGGACTGGAACTGCGAACGGAGGGGCGGGGTCACCTCTGCCAGTTGCCACGTGCAGTGACCGACACGGCTCCCCCGGGAAAGGCCACGCTTAGCTCGATCAAACAAAACTCGAAATGCAAATTGTGTCCTACAGCTCACAGTCCATTTATACGCTGAATCGCTCCGTCGAAACCTGGGGCAGCATCGAATCGCTGAATGAATATCAGTTATCGCCAGATTATTATCGAATATCGCGAGTGATGTCAGAAGCGGCATGCCTTACAGCAGTCCAGTCCAGTGGTGAATGACTGCGCTGCAGGACATGCTATCAATCATCGGTGTCACGGTTCTGAGAGTGACATATCAGTGTCGGTCATGACCATCCTCAAAGTGACCTCTGAACAATGATGAGCAATGGAACATAGCCGCACAGTGCGCAGTGTCGTGTCTCTAGGCGTTGTCTCACACACCCCGTGTCTGCCCAACAGGAGGCGTGCCACAACTACATCCGAGTACTCGCCAAGAGAGGGGACGACGAACTGTTCGTCTGCGGCACCAACTCCTACAAGCCCAAGTGTCGCAGCTACAAGAAGCACCCGGTACGTACGCCGGCCGCAGGATGGCATTTCATTAGCCTAATTGTGCTTTAATGCGGCGCTGCTGCTCTTTTCCTCGTTCTGTGGGAGAACAGATGTCATTTCGGCCGTTTTTCCGGCCTCTGTCGCCAGCATTTAATTTCAGACGTCTCCGGAAATCCCCAGTTAAAACGCCATCAGGAAGCGATGGTGCTGGGATTCCGTTCACAAACGACCCAATGATAAATGGGTCGGCGTCGCTCGGCGGCCGCGCTCTGGCCTCTGTTGGAGTTGGTCTGGTCTCTGTGGGGCGCGTGCTGGGGTGACCCAGACATCGCAGTCCCGCAGTTGTGATGTCTAGCCGTATTTTTAGCCCGAGTCTGGGCCGCTTGTTTTAACGTTGTGTTTCTGGTCCCGTTGTGTCCGCGTGTGGGAGAATGTGGGCCGTTGAGTGCTGTAAGTGTAGAGGTGTGTTGTGTGACGTGATTGTCGCGTGTTTCAGGAGGTCGGGTACCTGCCCAAGGGTGGTGAGCGGGACGGCCGCGGTCTCTGCCCGTACGATCCCAACCACAACAGCACCGTCACATTCGTCGGTGAGTGCCAGCGGAGAAACTCGCTCCCCATCGGCCACCCACCCGACTCCCGGGGCGGCACCTCACCGGTCAGACGGCACATCATCATGACCCCAGTGGACCTGGCTCCGGGGGGAGGGAGGGGGGCACCTCACCGGTCAGACGGCACGCCATCATGACCCCAGTGACCCGGCTCCGGGGGAGGGAGGGGGGCACCTCACCGGTCAGACGGCACGCCATCATGACCCCAGTGACCTGGCTCCGGGGGAGGGAGGGGGCACCTCACCGGTCAGACGGACCCCAATCATGGCCCCAGTGACCTGCTCCGGGGGGAGGGAGGGGCCCTCACGGTCAGACGGCACGCCATCATGACCCAGTGACCTGGCTTCCGGGGGGAGGGGGGCACCTCACCGTCAGACGGCACGCCCATCATGACCCCATTGGGACCCGGCTACCGGGGAGGGAGGGGGGGCACTCACCGGTTTCAGACGGGCACGCCATCCATGACCCCAGTGGACCCGGCCCGGGGGAGGGGTGCACCTCACCGGTCAGACGGCACGCCATCATGACCCCCAGTTGACCGGCTCCGGGGGGAGGGAGGGGGGGCACCTCACCCGGTCAGACGCACGCCATATGACCCAGTGACCCGGCTCCGGGGAGGGAGGGGGCACCTCACCGGTCAGACGGCACGCCATCATGACCCCAGTGACCTGGCTCCGGGGGGAGGGAGGGGGCACCTCACCGGTCAGACGGCACGCCATCATGACCCCAGTGGCCCGGCTCCGGGGGGAGGGAGGGGGGCACCTCACCGGTCAGACGGCACGCCATCATGACCCAGTGACCCGGCTCCTGGGGGGAGGGAGGGGGCACCTCACGGTCAGGACGGCACGCCATCATGACCCCAGTTGACCCGGCTCGGGGAGGGGGGGTGGGCACCTCACCGGTTTTCGACGGCACGCCATCATGACCCCAGTGGACCCGGCTCCGGGGGGAGGGGAGGGGGGCACTCACGGTCAGACGGCCACGCCATCATGGAACTCCCGTGACCGCCGGTCCGATGACGCTCTACCGCCGTGGTGAGCCGCCACTCCGGGTCAGCGGCCGGCCGGTCGGTCTGTCTGTCCAGCCTGTCTCGGCGTCTCCCAGCCGTGACCGCTGGACCGGCCAGCGCACGTGACTCTGCTGCTGATCAGGCGCCGCCAGCCGGCCGGCCGACTGACTCGCCTCGAGCTGATCTCTCTGCCTTCGAGTCGGTGAGGGTGGCTGAGCGGGACTGGTGACGCTCAGCAGTCGTACGTCATCCCTCTGGAGCCGGAAATACCATCACACCGGGAAAGCCCGCCAGATCATGACGAGAGGTAGACCGGACTGCGCAGGCGCCGTGACCCCGACCGGCGGCGGCCGGTCGTGCATGTGGCAGCCGACTCGGGTGGACGGCACGGGACGGGACGGGTGCCACTCTGCTGACGTGGCTGTGGCTCTGCCCGATCGGGAGCCGGTCATGAACGCTGAAGCACTGGAGGTAATGGAAGATGCACGACACGGCAGACTGGCTGGTTTACAGCGGAACTCACTCGGCAATACAAACGTGGCCGCCGCGCGCGAGAGAACGTCATGCCTCCAGCCGCAGCAGCGTCTTGTAACGGTCTAAATTTGTGAGAGAGCTTTCGGACGCGGTGTTGACGGGGAACAAATGGCGCCCGGTTGTTTGTTCGGTGACGAAGGGCGGCCTTTTTCGGCGCCGGCTGTGTATTGCGCCGTGGCCGCGGACGAAGCAGTTGTTTGAATCTGGTGTGTGGTCCCTGTGGGGGTGACCGGCGGCCTTATCGGTGGTCTGTGCGCGGTGCTGACTGCCGTGGCCGCGGACGGAGCAGTTGTTTGAATCTGGTGTGTGGTCTCTGTGGGGGTGACCGGCGGCCTTATCGGTGGTCTGTACGCGNGCGCTTGTATAGCCAGTAACTTTGCACGTACCACGCGCCGCTGATCGACACATAGAGCATACGCCGGGCGGATCGTTTTGTGAATTCCTTGTTCCCCCCCTCTAACCGCTGAACTATTTGTTGTCTAGGGACTGTGAATCGTCGGTTAGAGAGCGGAACGTAGAACTCTGATAATATATAAAGCGGCTTTCGCGATAACAAGATATATTGAATATAGGTTACATATTCCCAATTGAAGTTACGGACAGATGGAAGAAGCAGACGTTACATAATACGGCTCAAATAAAGATACAAACTCTCAAATGTGAATACAGGCTCTCAGATATAAATATACAGTACAATACTCCGACACAATACCGATACAGTACAAGTACTACAGGCTCAGATACTGATACAAGTTCAGAGATATAGATACACAGTTATATCGGCTACAGGCTCTCAGTACTAAAAGATATTCACATTACCTCAAAGCTGACGGCGTAGTGGTGGGCGCTGCAACGGCAAGTCCTGGGCCCCTCCCAGGGAGGCCCTCCCAGACGTCAGTCCGCCAGTGTGTGAGTGGACTCCAGAGCCCAAGCCCCGGAGCTAGGAGCCTGGACCTTAGTATAAAGCTAGACCCAGGTCCCCAGCACAGCTGCTCGTGCTAGGAGTCCCCGACTGACACCAATTCGTGGTCTGTTATTATACCTCCAGCAAGCGCGCTCGTAAAGTTCCGTGTCTTCACCCGAGGCCGTAACAGCGAGGACTCGCTCACGCACAAATTGGGCTGAGAGCCAAGCTAATCGCTCTTGTAAACCTATAGTATACCAATAATTACGCTATTAAACGATGAAAACAATCCTTAAATAAAGCGTGACCTTGCTATTAGTGATAGGTTGGTAGCTGGGTGGGTTTAAATAACCTAAGCCCGGCATGAAGCCCTAAGAATTATACCGTCATTATACGGAAGTACGTTATATCGATTACTAACACTAATCTAAGTGCCTATTGTTCCTCGAGTGTTATTGCAGGTCATTATCTACCTAACTAGCTTCCACACCTACAAATGATGGCTGTCAACCGTTTCGACCCGAGTGTGGTTCTACATCTATTTCTAACTATACCAAGATTCCTATATCCATCCATACATGATACCACGCGAAGCCAGACACAGATCGTGCTGCAGAGCCGCGCTTGCAGTGTTGCTGATCTTGCATGCAGCAGGAGGCCGTGGAGCACAGCCTCCCAGCGCTGCAGCTGCGGGCGGCCGTGGAGCGCAGGCGCGAAGGCGGCTGATGATCGGTACATGCAGGTGGGTCGACGCACAGTCGGTGATCAGGGGTCGATTCATCATGTGGCGAAACGTCTAACGACCGGTCCGGCGGTTTTAGCGCTGCGTATTTCGTCGATCTAGCTGAGTGTGCGTACCACATGGCTTCACGCACGCGTGCAGCGACGTCGCCAGGTGGAGAGGTGTGGGGACACTCGGCCCGTCCCGTTCTAAGCGGCCCCCTACTGAAGTCGCACTGAAGTTGCGCTTGCCGTGTGGGTGGTGGCGATTTCGACAGGTAGTATCTGGGTCAGGGCAGACGCGCGGCGCGTCCCAGCGCGGGACGGCACGCGGCGCGCCCGGCCAGCCAGCTCGCTGGCGGCTGGCGGTTCCAGCAGCGCGGTATGCCGGCCAGTGGAGAATCTGTCTCAACAGTCTATCTACGCATGCTGTTTTGATTCGTGTCTTTGCGACGTTGGCTTGCCGAGATGATAGGTCTGTTCTTGCACACGACGAGTTGTAGGGAAATTTTCTGGACGGAACAGGGGGTGCACGTGCGCACAAGTGCAGCGTGACCCAGAGTTTGACCTGCTGCAACATTGACTAGTGGTGTGGGGGCTCCAGCTCACACAAATTTTACTTTATAGGTCCAGCCGTTCTCCAGCTACAGCCAGGATAGGCTGATAATACTTTCTTGGACACCCTGACGCGGACGTGTCACGCGCCTGCTGCCCTCACATGAACACGAGAAGAAGAAAAAAAACATGTCAATAATCATGTAATGTGCATTGCATGGGCTTATTGATGGCGAAGACCGCTTGTCAATCGGTCCATGGGGTTTCAAAAGATATAGAGTTTCTGACCAGGCGTCGCGGTTCTGCGGCCGGGCCGGCCCGGCCGCCGGCGTCGGCGCTCTATATGTGAAAATATCCGGTTTTCCAATTAGAGGACTCGCCTTCGCACTTCGTGGCTCGCTACGTAAATGAATCCTGCAAGTTTCAAAATGCTTATCGGAAAAGACCTTGGCGTTGCACGAACACAACATTTGTAAGGTAGAAGGTCACCGTTGACATGAACTTAGTGACCTGACCTGACGACTGACCTGAAGTCAAAAACTTTTTCCCAAGAGGTGGGCCAATTGGCATGCCCAAAAACAGGTGTACGAATTTGTGGCCTGCCGCGCCGCCGGTCTTTTGCGGCCTACTCCTTGGAAAAAACCTGAGGGGGGCGTAATCAACCCCCCTGCGTGCGCGGTTCATCAGTTCTTTGCGAACGGCGAAGGTACAGGGTCACATTGCAAGACCTTTGATGGAAAGTATGGCCCATACAAACTCGAATACTCGATTTGTCACCTTTTGAGTGCTGACGTGACCCTGATTTTTATAGCACCGTATCAATAACAAATTGTAAATTAGTCTAGCCAATGAATTAATGCTTCTTATGGAGGCTTTACGAATGCCTTCCTGCCGGAGTTCGTCCACTAGCGCCATTGGTTCGATCAGTATAGACCAGCTGTCCAGATATCGCGTTTTCCGAGTTCAAGTTGGCACTGTCATCGACAATGTGACGAGCCCATTGACTCGTCATATATCCCCCAAGATTTTGGTACTGCGTTTGCACCACAGTATTGTATGCAAAGCGACAAGAACATAATTTCTTCATTATGCTAGGTTCGTTTTGAACGAAGTTCAATTTTTTTTCCGGAAAATGTGAAAACTGGTCGTGGTTGGAGCGCCGCCGTCTTATTTACGTGATCTCTACCCTTCGACATGGGTATCCTTGATTTCTTCGGTGGTATTTAATTTGTATTTTCCCGGGAGCATTCTAAATCACGGTTCTGTACATACAGCCGTTATCTGAGGTAGAACTGATCTTTAGGTCAATTCATCGCCATCGGGACGATTCAAACGCCATTCGGTAGCCAATGCCAATGTGTATCTCTGAACGTAACTTTAGACACATTGCTGGTGACCTGTGACGTCGCAGAGGTAAAATTTCATAAATGGTGACATTTGGCAAGATTTGACGTTCGTGACCTTGCATTACCCTCAATATATTGACCTACGGTCACCAAAATTTCAGAAAATGTGGATCATTATGACACCTACCTATCCTGTAAGCTTGATGGTACCTCTCTTCCACAAGTCAAGGGTGGTGTTGCTCTGCAGACTGCAGGTATGATAGCGGCACGCGTGGTGTGTGCCGCTATCATACTTTCTGAGATATCAGGGGGGACACTTAAGTGCCCCCCACCCACCAGTGCGCGTTAGTGGCATACCCCTCTCCAGTGCGCGTTAACAAGCGTAGTTCTTTCCTAAGTACATACGTCCAACCCAATCTAACCTACTTTTTTACCAGTGCCGACTCATGTGGGTGACTTCCAGGATTACTTTACTTTATACAGGGTGACTACCACTGCGCGTGGCGCGTGCCGCGTGAGGGGTGTTGAAAGGTTGTTGTCGCAAAAACTCGGCAACGCCTGGGCTGATTGTGTTAAAATTTGGTGTGTGGCTAGGGACCCCTCAGCCACTGCTTTTCCACTAGTCGGGGTGGGGTGCCTCTGCACGTGTGCACGGGCTCACCCCTATTCTATATCTCAGGAACGGCTGAGCCGATGTGTTCGAATTTGGCGTGTGGTTAGGTACCTCTCAGCCGCCACTTTCCCACAAGTCAGGGGTCGGTATACCTTTGCACGTGCGCACCAGCACACCCCTACTATATATCTCAGAAACGCAGAACCGATTGTGTTCAAATTTGGTGAGTGTTTAGGGATCTCTCAGCCGCCGCCTTTCCACAAGTCAAGGGCGGGGTGGCACGTGCGCACGTGCACACCCCTATTATCTATCTCAGGAATGGCTGAACCGATTGTATTCGACTTTGGTGTGTGGCTAGTGACCTCTCAGCCGCTGCTCTTCCACAAGTCAGTGCTGGGGTTGCTCTGCACGTGCACACTCCTACTATATATCTCAGGAACGGCTGAGCCGATTGTGTGCAAATTTGGTGTATAGTTAGGGACCTCTCAGCCGCCCTTTTCCCACAAGTAAGGAGTGGGTGCCTCTGCACGTGCGCACGTGCGCATCTTTTTTTGTCTCAAAAACTACTTGCCTGATCGAGTTAAAATTCACCATATATTTCCTTCGCGATCGCTCCTCCATCGCCAACTACGACGCCTTACTGGCATTATTAGTGCATGGCCGAATACTGTTTTCCCATTGACCACGTGCTTAATTTCGGCCGTGTATTTACTGGAGTGTTAACCCGCGCTTGACCGGGGGGCAAATAGTGCCCCCTTTCGAATATTCGTTATCACTTACAAACCGTTCAAGATATGAACCTGAAGCTTGCAGTACCTTCCTCCACATCAATTGTACATCGGTTGAAAAATTTGGACATGTTTCAATTTTGGGGGTATAGATATACTTGTGAAGTCACGTTTCTCGAAATTAGCGATAAAATTACTCAAGTTGTAATCAGCTGTGAAATGGTTGCATTGTATGATAAACCGAAACCTAGAAACCGGAAAATATGCAATTGCATGTTGTATAAAGCTGCAATCTCAAAGTTTCATTTTTAATCCCTTTTTGTTTGTTTTGTATGTTTTTGTGTCATAATAAAAACCGGAATATATGTGAAAGAGTGGTGTTCAAGCAAAATATGAACTGAATTTCAAAAGAATATCACCATTTTTGACTTATTGAGCACACATTGAGCCTTTTGAGCACGTCAACCTATGCACGAATTTAGCAATAAAATCACCAAAACTTTGAACAGCTGTGGAAAGGGAGAAATTCAAAGATAAACTGGAGTAAAACAAAATCAGACAAACAAACAATCGTTCT
Organism: Semibalanus balanoides; assembly: GCA_014673585.1. Taxonomy (NCBI): domain Eukaryota; kingdom Metazoa; phylum Arthropoda; class Thecostraca; order Balanomorpha; family Balanidae; genus Semibalanus; species Semibalanus balanoides. The sequence goes on along the minus strand of VOPJ01001729.1, from coordinate 13,224 downwards.
ACAACAACATAGTAGGTATATCCAAACTTTTACATTTCAATTTTTCGACACCCAATTTTTTTTTATTCTTTGCAAAAAATTGGGGTTCCTTTGGCGAAAAATATAAAAAAAATATATTTATGTGAAAGAAAGGTGTTACAACAATATGCAAGCCAAGTTTCAAATAAATAGCACCTTTTTTACTAAGAAGGCCTAAGAATGGTAACTGATGACAGTAATATTTTGAAATTGCGTTTTTGCTTTTTTGACAAGATAAATACAAATAAATTTCAGCTGTGTATTTAAATATAAAACTGGTCTAAAACATACATTTCTGTTAAGATTTATCAATAAAAAATTACCTCATTTAACCTGAATTTGACCTAAGCTTGACACTAAATTAATTTAAATGAGCTCAGATGGTACATTGGTTATCACTATTGATTGCTACGTATAAAACAGCCCATAAAACATGTGTCGCATGACTTCCGAAAACATTTTTCGGATAGTAACCTTTTGTGACCTGATCTTGACCTTCACCTTTGCAAAAAATATCCTTTTTGCTCATGCAGGATGTGTATCATACCTTTGTGCACTTTGGGTGATCATAATTGCAATCAAAGGCTCCGGATGGAAAGTATGGTCCGTAAACTCAAATGTCTCTATTTTGACCTTTGACCCGACCTTGACCTGATATGCGACCTCAATTCACAAATTCGGTGTCCTTCAGATGTGTCTCAATGAGAGCTTTCGAACACCGCCTTGCGCGTTTCGATACGATCATTGGTTCCGAAGATAACGAGGGGGCACTATTTGCCCCCCGGTCAATGGCGCTCGGATAAGACCCCGGTCAAGCGCGGGTTAATACCTCGCATTCCATTGAAAATTAATAACGTAAATATCCCAATTGTCACTAAATTTAAATATCTGGGCATAACCTTAACCCCAGGTCTAACGTTCACGCCAGCAACTTAGTTTACGGAATTCTAGTCGCAGCGATGTCAATCGCAGACTAAATACTTATGAATCTTTTATGTGGCCGGCAGTGGGGTGCAGATCGCTGGCACGCCTCTTTTGCAGCTATATACTTCCTGAATAGCCATCCTGGATTATAAATGCATTTTTTTATTCGATGATAATAATCTTCAAAAAAATTGAAACTTTGCAAACCTGTCAGCAACGCCGCCTTGGAAATCGTCACCGGAGCCCTCCGAACCTCAACCCACAAACAACTTACATATTGACGGCAAACATACCCACACTCTGCCGCCGACGCAAATTGTTAACTATTACGTCTTTTATTCAGCCACTCACATCCAACACGAACCAACTTTCCAACATTTAAACAACCTACAATCAAACAGAAACGACTCACAAACACTTACAAAACGCTAAATCCACTCGCAATTCACCTAAGAGTGGAAAGAGAACACTAACACTAGTTCAACAATACCACACCTGAACATAGAATGCATCTCCACCAACTCAACCGTACTGGCTCGACACAAACACCGACACACACGTTCCTCTTCAACACACCAACAAAACACAGTCACGGCGGCAGAGACACAAACACTATTCCCCACGAAATACAAATACAGCACAACACATACAACATATCATACTACACAGACGGTTCAAAAAAAAAGTGAAGGGTTGTACGGTGGTGGGTATAACCCTCAACCGACGGCAAAACTAACAAAGCCCCCCCTTTTTTTTTCGTTTTTTAATCAAATATAAACAGCGTTTTTAACAGCCAAATTACTGCAATTTACTTGCAATTACTTACATAAAAGAAGAAAAAATTTAAAACAAACCGTTATAATGCAACGGAATTTCCAATCTTATCAATTTTAATCCCCAATCTCTTCAACCCAAAATCAACACAAATCCCAATGTTTATAAATCCGACAACTTATTAATGATTTATACAAGGAAAAACATGAAAATAAAGTTCCTCTTGGATTCCGGGTCAACGCCCGGGAATCCAATGGCAACAACGATAGGCGGATAGCTGGCGAAATCAAGCTTATGGCACTTCCCCCGGAAAACAACATATACCAACCACGTACAGACATTTTCAAATCATATACACCTAACAATTTTACCAAAATTGAGGCAGCGGGAATGGGACGCTGACCCACACTTTCATTTACACCCAATTGAAACCAATCATTTCTTCCATTTCACAACAAAAATCATCAAGATTGGACCAGAGAGGAAGGAGATCATACTTGCGCGACTTAAGAGTTGGACACACGAAGCTAACACACTCATTTATTTTCGAACAGTACCCCACCAACAACTTGTCAAACACTGCCCAGATTTTTCCAACATACCACCTCAAACATTTCCTAAATCGATTGCACTAAACATAACAACGAAGCGTGTCAAATTATCAAATTTCACTCAAACAAAATCGCAATTCCTTTCCAATTTGCCTAATTTACTCGGGGACGAATATCCAGAACTGCTGCAACTTGTCTTTGATTTTCTTCTTAAACACGATTAGTTAATAATATATAACAGGGGTTTTTTGCCTAGCGCAATTTTGGCTTTATGCGCAGGTTTTTCCCCTTTTGGCGATAGTGCGCTGGGTTCTTTTATTACTTTAGGAAATTTTTCCCCACCTATTACACCCCACAACAAGGTCTGCCGGGGTGCCGGAGCCCGGGGAGAACAATCGTCTTCCCTTTTGCACCGCAATGATGGCACTCAGGCTTCCAACTACACTACACCATTTTCACAGAGTGTATGAACTCGTAATGTACTCGTAAATGAAATATATATGATCATGTATGTGTGTTTTACTTAGACTTTACTTTGAACGATACTTACGTAAGATAGCAATTTAGCCTTTTCTTTTGAACGAAACACTTAACGTAATATAGGCCCCTCTCTCCTTTACTTGCTGCGGGTTCCACATACAACGGTTTAACGTAATTTTTGCTTCCCTGGGCCAAAATTGCCAGACGTATCTAATTCTCCACCCCCCCCCCCCCGGAACATGGCTTTAGGCCGCTCCGGGAAAAAAAAGTAATACACTCCCAGAAGCGATTAAACACTGCTGAGCCACAGATCAATGACCCTGCATTTGACTCTATCAAATGTGTATCTGTACCTACTCGAAATCTGTACTTAAAAAAGTTGTCTGTCGCGAAACAGACATGCATTAAGTTGTTGTATGCACTCGTGGCGTTGCAGACTCAGTTTCTTTCGCGCTCGCTCGTTCATCGTGCATAAAGCTATATTAATGCCGTTTTCAGCCATCGCAACTGACGGTTAATTTTGTTATTTGGTCAACAACGAAACGGGTAGTTGTTGCAGAGGTTCCTTTTTGTTGTTACAGCTGTTGCAATAGTCTTGTTATTTGGACAGTGGGCTGCAATGCTTTGTGGGTGCATTGTAGTCATTATTCTATGCACTGACAAAGTTGTATGTTTTTACGTTTCCAATGAAAGCCAGCTCAGGATTTAAGATGATTTGGAGGCTAACATAATTTTTCCCTTTTTGCTTTATATTTTTTTCAGTACAAGTTTTTTATTTGCATACAAGCAAGCATACAAAATTCGGGCACACTCCAAAATTCTTTACATATCATTTTACTGGCGAATGTTTACCTAATGCTGACACTCTCTAGCCAATTCAACTTAACCCTATAGTTGGCAGGGGGGGCAAATAATTGCCACCCCTCATGTTTTTTTCTTATATATCTCCGAAACGGCTACGAGGTAGGCTATGAAACTTTCACTTTTCCAAAAATTGATTTCTTCCACATCTGGAGTCAATTTGGAGTTTCTGACTTAGCAGAGGGCGGTTCCAGGGTCCAGTTTTGGGAGGATTTTTCGGCGACAATTGACGATAATAGGAAATGCCGGTCTTCACGGATTCTTTCCCTAACTGACTCCAGGTATGAAAGAAGTTGCATAGCTTAAACGGTGATTCAAAAAAAGTTCAAATTAGTTGCTGTACATGATATATTGTCATTTTTTATGGCAGAGGCGGTATTCAGGTACTTGAAAAGGGGGGATTTCCCAAAAAAGTTATGAAACGCCTAAGCTGACAGTCAATCAAAGCAATAATAAATTGCGATAATAGCTATGGAAGAAAGCTGGAGATAGTTTTTCCTTCATATTTTTGGCATAATTTCATTACGTCCTTGAGTTTCAAGGGCGTGTCCAGGCACGAGAAAAGGGGTAAAACCTTGTAAAGCATAGTGATAACGATATACCTGCGATTACGGTGCAATAAACAGATAGTTGAGAATGATTACTGGACATATGAGTCCAGGAGAGGAAATACATGCATTTTATTGCAGAGGCGCGCTCAGGAATCGAAAAAAGGGGGTCGTATTATTGTAAGGAAGCTTTGATGCATGGGCCTACAAGGACATAACATACTGCAGTTTTCCGATGAAAAAAAAAAAACACACCAAAGGGGGTCCTTTTTGAAACATTTGAAGAGATAGGCGAGCCCAGGTAGGGTAAAAAGCGGGTAACTTATGTGAATTGAAAATTACAAGCAAACTAGTAACTGTTGACTAGTTAGTATTATATTAGCGGTATTTACTTTTATCAAAAGGGTTTGTACCTCCCCAAATTGGATCCTGGATACGCCTATGCTGATTTGAAGCATTCAAAATGGAACTATCTATGACCAGTAACTGAGTTATATTCCGTGGTAGAAGCATGACTGCTGATCTTATTTTGTATATTTGGCCTCCCTTTTTTGTTAACCTGGCACCACTTATGGTACAAAATATGCTTAATTACTATTTTGTATGGTGTACAAATAACGAACTATTGCATTTATTCAGAAAAAGCCATCAAACAACGTTTGAATTACCTTTTACTTTCGCTCCCCCCAATTTAGTGACCTGCACACGCACTATGATTTTTTTGAATTTTGAAAATCGTCAATCACATATCATTCCTACTCATATCTATAGATCAACTTTTTGATTGAATTAAAATCGGTTGATAAAGCATGGCAGCTGTTTTCGGAATCAAAAATATCTATTTTTTTTGTACTTTTTGGTCCCCCCGTTGCCCCCCTATTTAAGATTTAAAACTTTCACTTTTTTATAAATGTAGATCATGTTAAGGTGAATCGACCACCGTTTTGATTTTTGAAAATCGGACGGGTAGATCTCGAGATCTCCAGGGGGCCGAATATGCCCCCCCTGCCACTAATAGGGGTAGCCGGGAGCCTGCCACTAAATAGGGTTAAATCAAGAAAAAACACTAAACTAAAAACAGGCCACCCCCGCCCGCGCCGCCTCGCGATATGCGCGTTATCCGCGCGGGGGCGCCCCTGTCCACCGCACAGTGGGGACTTCTCCCGATTTAGCCTGACTTAACCCGCGCCGGGCCGGGGGGGTGTTTAGACAACCCCCCCTCAGGTTTTTCCTGGATATCGGGAAAAACGGCGGCGCGTAGCGCCGCCAAATTTTTCAGTACCTGTTCTATCATCTTTTTGTCCCAGCCCACTTTCAAAAAAGTTGTTGACCAATATGTCCATGTCAGGTCAGGTCACCAGGCTAGGTCCAAGTGACCCCACCGTCCGAAAAAAAAGTTTGTGGTTCCACCAAAGCCACAGTTTTTAGCGGATTGGTTTCCGTACTTACAGGGTTTTCAATACAGAGCTATGACTATCTAAAGTTTGTTATATCTCGGAATTTTCCGATATCGTGACTCTAAGGGTCAGGACAAATTTCCCTGACCTGAACCATTATCAAGTGAAAATGGGAATGAAACAGAATGGGCTCCTTATCTGAAGTATGCCATTGGAATCAGGCTGACTTTTTCAGAATCAATGTTTTTTTTAAGCTCATTCTGAAAATGGGGACCCCCCGCCCTAGGTGCGATTGCTTCTAAAAGATCTATACAAGGTCATCTGAGGTATGCTGAGGTCATCAGCAATGATTTGCTAATAACTTCCTGATAATAAATGAAGATAGAGAACGAGCGGATTACAACCACTGGTATTTGTATCGTCCTGTTTCCGCGTCGCCCATATGAAACATGACCTACTTCTGGGTTACGCAAATGAACCTTGACCTTGAGGTCAAGATTTTGAAGTTGACCTATAGAGGTCATCAATGTATATGTTTCAAAGCGTCTTGACGAGAGGAAACGATAGTGTTGAATTGAGTTATGTTTCATTTTTAGATAAAAAGCTATTCCAGGAAAACTATTTTACCAAATAACTGCATTTTTTTTGACATTTCGATGACGCTCTGGATCCCAACTATTGACCTAGAATGCAATTTGAGGACTAGATTGCGATTGAAAATTTAAATAGCTATCTAATGCTTCTTAGCATGATTTACTCCTAGCTTATAATAGTTTCTGAGATATTTGGGGGGATATCTGGAGTATGTCCTAAATCTGGAAAAATTTGAGAAAAATTTTGGACTTTGCATGACCTTTCTGGTGACTCCCTAATTATTGACCTGAGCACATTTTTCCAACGAAATAGTTTTCCAAATCCTTTTGACGAGCTCTTCGAACGGTATTTTTGGTTTAGTGCAGGCTCTATAGGGAAGCCGAGTTGAGGGGGTGTTCCTAAACCTCCCGGCCCCGAGGGAAGGTGGCGCCGAGCACCGGCCGGCGCGGGTTTTAATTCAAAAACTTTTTTCTTGATTTCTGTTAAACTTTTCCATGCTCAAAGACGATGCAACAATTGGTCTTCCGTAATTTTCATGTTACTTGGGACTCATTTTCTCGCTTGATATGTGGGTTTTTTCATGCCAAGAAAACTGACCTTGAAGTCAGCTATTGTGTGACATGGGTGCGTGCAGTTGAGAAAGTGCTTTATGTAATGACATGCATTTTAGATCGCCATCAGTCTCGCGATACAAGCAATGTCGGAGCCAAAATTTATACAATGGTTTGGATAGCCCAGTTTCCATTTGGAATTTCAGCGACGTGCATATATAAAATTATAATTACCTTTTACTACCCACTACCTTCGATTAAAGAATGGTTCACACGCAACATAAACAAATCCTGATATTTTTGGTGAAAACATAGACAACAACAATGTTCCTTTAACGATGATATATAACATTTCTGTACATCGACTTTTCCCCAGCTATTTCTGTGGCTGATACCATTTACGATTGTTTGCTTATTCTTGCTTCTGGAGGACTTATAAAACCCAACATTGAACTGAGGTCTCAGCCAAACGTCATTGACTGGAGGTGAGAAGGCTTTTATCGGCACCCCTGGTTAATCTTCCGAAACCAATGGTCGCAGCGAGACGTTTTCTGGCAGCATTCCGAAAGCTCTCAAATAAGGCCAATAAATGAATACCACTAAAATTATAAAATTGGAGGTCACATGTCAGCGTCACGCAAGGTCAAAGGTCAAAATCGACGTATTCCGAGTCAATCTGCCAATAAAACACTCTCCTTCAAAAGCCTTTTGATGGCGACAGGATTATCCACAAAGTGCTCCTCAAAGGTATGATGCATATCCTTACATAAGCTGATGCTCGCCAAAGATTGTGTTGGCAAAGGTCAAAGGTCAAATTTAGGTCATAAGAAAGAGTCACTATGCGCCGCAAAATATCTACGAGTCATGCAACACATTTTTATGGGTCATTTGGACACGTAGACACTAGATTATAATATATATATGTAATATATATATATATAGTATATATATATATAATAATACAAGGGCGTGTTTCTGGACCAGTTTTGCCTCGAAAATGCAGCAATGAAAATTCATATGTCCGTAAGCTGGCAACTGCACGCTCGTGAAGCATCTTAGGTCCTTGAGTTTCTTAACATGTGCCTTACAATGAGAAGAGTACTTTGTTTTGAGATAATTACATTAATAAAACTGATCATCTTAATTCGTCCAAACCTGACCAATCGTCCATGGTTAGACTTCTTCCAACAAGTCCTTAGGGGTCAAACATTTGAAGCGCAAACCAGATTGCACCGGTCTTGCCAATGTGAGAAGAACGTGCTATAGCCTATTTAAGCTGGCGTCGGATCGGCAAGTCGGGTGAAACGAATCATACCCCAGATCATAATTATTACAATGCATTCCGACATTCCTCGTCTATCCGACTCCCAAGGTATGGTTAACCTTCTCGGGTGACCATTGACGTCATTGATCTTCCTCGTTTATCTTCATTGAGCTAACTAAGTTCAAATTTTACTCGGATTGGGGGAGAATGGTCAGCAATTGAATCGTCTCGTCTTTTCACGTGATATGAGTGGTCACAAGCCATACTTCGGTCAGGTCCTGTTCAATGTCATAGATAGGTCACATCAAGCGGTAAAATCAGGTAAACTTTAGGTCAGGCTTAAAAAAATCCTACTCTTGTAATACATGATTGCCACTATGATGTTTTGGTCGATTTCCGGGAGCAATTGGCGGTTAATGCCGTTTAAAACTTCAGGCCAGGTCAGGCCAGGTCACGAGAACAAATAGAACCTCCAGTGACCTAATATGACCCTTCCCCAGTGAGTTGGTAACCCTTATTGCAATATTATGTCGAAACAGAGACTGATGCCTGCTACAAATGAGCTCGGACGCGGCTAAGCAGCAACATGAAAGTACATGCCCGTTCCAACGCATGCAGCGGGTGAAAGACCTTTTCAAAAAGACGTAATAAATTATGTGGACCTTAAGGTGTTTTGAAACTTGTTTTGCCCTCCAAATATGTCAGAAATGACTTGCCCTTGATGCTGACCATGTTAAGCATTGTATGCAACTACCCGGCATATTCATAGAGCTAGCAATTAGTCAGGACTAAAATGGGCCAAATCCCACTGTCACCTCGGCCGGGCGTGCGAACCGTCCAAATTGTAACGTTGGCGCTCCCGCACGCCGGCCGGCCGACCGCCCCTGCGAAAATCGCGGACCGCAAGGGCCGGTCCACGGCTTAGCCCGGGGGCTAAAAGCGGGGGTTGTCCACATGAGTGCCTGATAGGGCCACACATCAAGCATTCATACATGATAGCAAACAACACCCTAGTATTTTCACACAGTTTCACATATGACCTGGTCATTACATTCACGGCCATCTATAGCACACAAGCACCGGCAAGAGAAGCGGAAATGCTTTATAACCTTCATAAAACCCTAGTCCTACCATTTACCATCAAAGTGAAGTGAGTGGTGAAACATAGGTAACCAACCGTTTTCAGCCATCGCAAAGGACGGTTAATTTTGTTATTCGATCGGTAAAGGAATGGATAGTTGTTACAGCCCTTTGAATAATATTGTTGAATTCCCACTCTGCCGGGAGCGTTTCAACACAAGCCACATTGTTGAACTCCCACTCTGCCGGGTCCGTTTCACCACAAGCCACACAGGTGGCAGAAGTCTGAGCAGCCCTGCATTCACGGCCGACAAACACGCGTAAAGTCACGGCAGAGCAGGCAGAACTGGCACGGCAGCTTTGACAAGGCCCAAGGACGAGTCGCGTCGCCGCACAGCTTATCACTTCGCGACACGGCACGAACAGAAAAGACTTAGGTCTCAAGAACTTTGAGGACCACGAGCCGCCACTGCGCGTAACCAATGTGTAAGTATATTCGCCATGACCCCCTGAGGGCCCTAATAATTATGCTGTAGTGTTGGTGCCAACCTCTGTGTCGTGCTGAATGGCAATTGACACACAGCTGTGATACATTGCTTCAGACCACCTGCCATCACCTTCCATTCTGTCGCAGTGGTACTCCGTCTCCATACCAGTGGCACAACGCGACCGAGCTTAGAGCTGGTTTCGTAATACCGAAAGCGGGCACGTACTTAATGCCATTTTCAATGTGTATAATGCCCGATCTGAACAACAGTATTAGGCGCCTATTCACTTGTTCAACCAATATCGGACTTGTTGGTCAAGTGGCTCGACAGCTTGACTTCGCCGACAGAAAAACATTGAAACAACCACATCGTGCGTGGCCTATTTGGCCGACTAGCGACTCCCGGACGGACTGGATGGAGAAGCTTGAAAGAGTATTATTTTCGCAAAAATAAATTATTGTATCACACTTCCGTAGCTTTTAAACACGCGCACTGCAAAAAATTGCGCCAACAACGAGCAGCCGGGGGTGTTGATTCCACCCGCCCCTATCCCAAGATCTCGAAAACCACGCAATGTAGCTACAAGCGGAAGAGAGTGTCATATAGCTCGAGACAAACTCTATCGATCAGCCTTTTGGGGGTCAGGTCAATATTGAGGTCACCGGAGTTCATCAAAAGTCAGATTTTCCGGATTTAGAACATTGCTCCAGAAGCCCCAAATATTTTGGGAACTATGATAGCTATGAACAAAGAGAAAAAACTATTTAAAGCTCTTGAAAAAGGCAATTATGAAAGTGCCCTCAGATTTAAGCTCAGGTCAAAAGGTAGAATTCACATATGGTCATCAAAGGTCAAAAAGCTTATTTTTGGTAAAGCTGTTTTTCGCAAATAACAGTTTGCCTAATAATAGGCCTGTTTACACCGCACTAAATATATTCCGCGGTCAATTTTCCACGAAATTTCTTTCTACATTTTCGGCCGTAATTTAATCTCGTCGCATTGGCGTAGCACACGACACGCGAGCAGACACGCGTAAGAAGTAATTGCGGCGAAAGAACGGTACCAAAGTCTAGGAAATTACAGGTCGACCCGAAAATGGAGAAAAGAAATTCCCTGGAAAATTTTACCGCGCGAAATATAATTTTGTGCCGATGGTAAACAAGGCTAAATGATAGGCGGCAATAACTTATGCAAGCTATTCGTATTTTATCCCGTTAAGGCGTTGTCGGAACATGTTCATGTTGACAGATTAGATCAATTATAAGTTTGACCTCAGGTCAAGGTCAAGTGGTTTACAAAAGTAGGTTATGTTGCATATTAGAAGACGCTTATTGATGAGACAAACACAATAGTACCGGTGTTGTTTCTATACCTCCATTCTGTCGATAGTTATTGACAACAGAAGTGATGGTGACCTCGAATGACCTCGGCTGACCCTGTAGGAGTCACTGCATTAAAACAACACATGGGTCATCAAGTATGACCTATGATAACATGATCCATTTGTAATTGGGCAGCTATCATGCGTATCCTCAGAAAAGGAAGCATTATAATATTTCCCATTTACTTATAATGGGGAGGTTACGAAATTTACTCGACCTGGTACAGCTGTGCCGATGAAAAATGCTGTGCTGATGAAAAAGCTGTGCGGATGAGAAACCATAATCCTATCCTAGCCAAACCCCAAAAAGCGGGGGAACCTTCGGCTGAAAGGCTTGCAGCTGAAAAGAAAGCTCTCCAGACCCAGTGATCGAGATAGTGCGAAGTTATACCACTAGGTATGTGTAGGTACGCGTGCCAGGGGGCCATTTCCCAGACTTAGCCGAGAATATAATTAATGACCCAAGCTCTTCATACGCAGTAAAACCAAGCTGCAGCATATCGGAAGAGAAATCAATTCGCTGACCATGTTTTGATGAGCAACAAATAAAAAAAAAAATAAAAATTAGGGGTTTGAAAATGAGACACCGCCTCTGCTGAGCCAATTTTTCACAATTTTGGCACAACATGCCCAAGTCAGTTTTAGGATAAATAAATAAAAATCGAGACGCTAGGCGTAACGGTTTAGAAGCAGCAGGCGACAAATCAACGGGGTTCTGCCCCGCAGGGAATAGGCTAAGCATTGCCTGTATTGACCTCACATAACCTCATCATCAAATTGGCTGTAGCAATCAAAGGGGCGAGTTGGGGCGCAGTTTCTGGTTCGGGACAGCATCAGAACATTCTGGCGACTACGCTGGCATGTGTCTCGAAGCGTCATTCGCCGTCAAACTTTATATAAAGTTACATTTACATATTACATGATATTTACATGCGCTTCCGTCAACAAACTTCAGATTCGATTGCACTTTACATATGCTTACCAAGGTTAACAAAGTAAACCAATATCAGATTCGACAAATTCAGATATTTTGGTTCCGGGCACTGCAGTTTCAAAAGAAAATCTCAACCTTCTTGTCCCCAGCGTCCTCCCAGTTTCCCCGACATAAATCTTACCGCACTGACATTGATATTGATATACCACACCTGCCTTGATTTTCTTCCCCAGCCTGTCTTTCGCCCTAACCAATCTGTCTCTCAAATTGGCACCCGGCTTTGTACTTATTTTTGCGTATGGTTTCAAAATCCTCGTCACTTGTTCGCTTACCCCTTAAAGGGAATATAGCACCTTTAACATTAGTTTTTAACCGAGATAGCCAGATTGTCGGGTGTAACTGGAGAGACCTCTAAATCTGAAATTTCCCCTCCACAAACGACTAGTTGCTGACTTGAACGCAGAAAACACGTTTTCTGTCTAGTAGTTTGGGCATTGGGCTACTTACAAATTCGTATTACGTATTTTATCTAACCCCATATGTAAAAAATTCATATTACGATTTTACGCATTGATTCATGGGGAACGATTTTGCCGTTTCGATGCCTCCTGGTGACGTCACATTTCGCTTCGGTGACGCTACTCATTGTTGTGACGTCACACGCAAACATATTACCAATTTTTCGAATTACAACAAAATTTGACTTTTTCGCACAAATGAATGCCAGGACCGTCAAATCGCGAGGGACATTCCTCCAATCTTTATAACATACTTTGCCAAGTCTTATTTCCTTAAACGAAGGAATGATTACTCAATACGGGACGTTTTCTTACCTCGTCTGCTAGCGTTCCCATTCTTCACTGCAGACCCTGATCACCCTGGACTCCCGCCCTAGTTACAACTAGCGCACCCAGCGCAAATGGGAGGTTCTATAAACAGAAGAGGGGAACGGCCATGGGAAGCCCGGTTAGTGTTGTCGTAGCTAACATGTTTATGGAGTCACTTGAGCAAAACACCTTGCAGTCGTTCCCGTATCCGATCAAGTGTTGGAAAAGGTACGTAGACGACACTTTTGTTATAGTCAAAAGGGAATTAGTTGCAAACCTTCTCAGTCACTTAAACTCACAGCACAACATGACCCGGTTCACGTACGAGATCGAAAATGAGGGCATCTTACCATTTATCGATGTAAGGATGCACAGGCAAAGTGACGGGCGCATGTAAACACAGGTATACAGGAAGCATACACACACAGACAAATACCTAGACTTGACCTCACACCACAGTACCCAACACAAGACCTCAGTTTTACGCATGCACTCTTCACACGGTCAGCGAGGTGCTCCACCACAGAGGAGGCAAGGAGGGAAGAGGATCAG
>VOPJ01001728.1:0-46606 GCA_014673585.1 Semibalanus balanoides | reverse complement strand
GTGCTCACGGGCTGTCCATCGCCGGGCGCCTGATGGCACCCGGCGACGCCCGCGGCGACGGACAGCCCGTGGGGCGCCCTTCTGGCGTTCTGGCGGGTTGGGCCGCGGCCCCTGTGGCTACCCCCTGGATCCGCCCCTGCCCCAAATCCCTTGTAAGAATTCACTTTCACTCTCTGCCGTCGGATGCCGTCTTCCGGAGATAACGGCAACACATTCCGAGGAGGCAGGGCTAGGCTTCAAACCGGTATCCAGTCAGCTTCGTTCTCCACCCCGAGTGGGATAAGGCTCCAACATCTTGTCTGCAGTCTGGCAGAACAATGAGCATTGTGACTATACAGTATACAATGTGCATTATTCCACCTGAACAACAGTCACTCAAAGTGGAATGACTGAGGAGTGCCGCCTAACCATCACGTCTGCATTATCTGCCACATATATCTCTTGTGTCACGTTAGGCTCTTTTCATATAGGCCTGAAATGACATCAGTGTCAAATTGGCTCTCAGTTGTCTGTGCGATGCTGAAAGCTCAACGTGTGCAGTGTTGTTAAGGAAAGCAAAGCAAAAATATTTGCATATTTTTATGCGATCATTGATTGTCGCTTCACGAACTCTAACTGTTGTAGTTACCAGTGGAGGGTGTTGAATGTCGATTAACTTTCTAAATCTACTCATTGCATTACCCGTTACAGTTTTCATATTACTAACAGCTGCATTTGAGGCAATCGCTGGCTTGTTGGTGCGTGCCTGCTGACAAACCGCTGATCGATTGTCTTTTCTTTTACAGCTGATGGAGGAATTTAAGGAGGCACACAGGAAAATGTTCGCCCATAAAGAAGACGAAATACCATCTGCGAAGCCGGTGAGTACGCACCAACCACTGACTCACAAAAACAAGACAAGGCAGCATTAATTTCTGACGACTTTCTGAGCTCCGGGAACATTGCAATTTCATTAGACGACAGGCTGACCTAAGTGATGCGTGCTGAACCTCCCGAACGTGGCACATATTTCATTACACGGAATATAGCACCTTGGGAGAAGTAGGTATGTGGAATGGTATAGAAGAGCGCCTTGATTACGGTTCTGGCATTTGTTTTTGCGAAACAATGTAACAGTTTGTTGTAATTTGAAGAACAAAATAACATTCATATTTTACACGTGACGTCTAATGAACATTTTGATGACGTCACATACACGTGACGTCACCAAAACGAGTTGTGACGCCATACCCGCAAACAATCTTGCTTTGAATCAGAATTCATGAAGTATCTTTGGTAATTTTCAATTGGAAATCAGTTCTGAATCGACAAAGTTGATACGTTCCGGTGGCGGTCGGTTCAAATAGTGAAAACGAATTGCATTACAAATCACAGTGAAATACTGATGACGTATGTGAAAGTCACGATATGTTTTGCCCATTTAAAATATGACCATATATACCCAACGTTTTTTGCGTTGAAACTCAGCAACTAGGTCGCTTTGGAAGGAAAAATTCCAGATTCGAAGGTTTCTCAGCACACCCGACAATCTGGCTATCTCAGTTTAAAGGTAATGTTAGAGGTTTTTTATAAGTGGAGCAACCGTGCTCATACCCGCACACTTGGTTCCGCTCCTCACGGCGTACCTTCACTCCAGTCTGACCTCACCCCGTACCAGGAGCGTGACACCCAAGGTCAAGGTCACACGCAGCAGCCACGCCTGACTCCTGTGTGAAAACCGAGCAAAACAATCCTACCGCCCGCCGCGTCTTGTAAACAAGAGACCGGGGAGGGCGGGGCGGGGTTGGAGGGCGGGGCGGGGTTGGAGGGCGGGGCGGGGAGGCAGGAGGTGGGAGGTAGGAGCGGGGAGCGGCGATAGCAGAGAACGGTATCGCGTGCCCTCGGCGTCCTTCGTTCGGCCGACATAAGATACACGCCAATCAAGCCGTACAAGTGCAGCGGGGCACGGTGGTCGACACGACATTGGCTCCCCCCCACCCCCACCCCCACCCCCAGCGACGGACCCTCGGCCGGAACGACGCACGGACGGAGCCTGGCGCCTGCCATACGAGGCTGCTGACGAGGGAGTGGCAGCCGGCAAGTGGCAGCGCCTCCGGGCAAATCCTGTTACATATTGCATTTGTCCTACATGCCTAAGTTATTTGGTGTTAGTTGATGCATGTACGCATTTGGCTATATAGGATCCCTGTCCCGTATGCGTTTCTGTTGGCGTGCAGGTTTTTCGAGATGCGCGACTGAGGACCAACGCGCGACACACGCTGAAGTGAAGACGGCCAATACTAGCCAAGTACCCGGTTGAAAATTATGCCAGCGAACGGATGGAGGAAAAATGTTTGTAATCGGTGATAAGTTACCTTGCTGACTGCTGAAGCCCGGTCGCAGGCACGCTGTAATTAGTACCCACACTATATCCGCTGCCTTCGGTCATTAGTCTTCGTTAGCATCCACCCAGCTGAAACAACCGCTTGTGAAGTTCTCGTGGGAAACGTTCCCAGCTGCTCCGGCTCCGGCTCCGGCTCCGGCTCCGGCTCCGTACCCAACGCACGCACACAGACGGCGTTTTTGTGGCATCGCTACAGCGGGCTGGAACCGACTCGCAGTCGGGCTGTCGGTCGGCGAGACGGCGGGAGGCGGAGGTGAACTCAGTAATCCCTTTTAAAGGTCAGCTCGCCACTGCGGCCGGCTGCACCCCCTATCAGACCCACGACGTGCCTCTCTCGCTCTCTCGGTCAGTGGGTCGCGGACGGCGCAGTGGCTGGTCAGTAAAACCTGCCGTCCCCCTCAGTACCACAGACAGTCGAGCGGGCGTCAGCGCAGTCATCACTGCTGTCTGTCGGAAGGACGGATCGGGCCTCTGTGTCGGGACAGCCGTCATATCGGTAGCAGCGACAGCCGTCGTATCCGGCAGCAGGACAGCCGTCATACCGACAGCAGGACAGCCGTCATATCGGCAGCAGGAGACAGCCGTCATATCGGCAGCAGAGACAGCCGTCATATCGGCAGCAGGACAGCCGTCATATCGGCAGCAGCGACAGCCGTCATATCGGCAGCAGCGACAGCCGTCATATCGGCGGCAGCGACAGCCGGTGACCTTTGCGGGCCGATACCGCGAACGCTCAGTAACGCCGTGTGACGCTCAGTACGCCGCGGGACGCTCTGGGAAGCTCCGTGACGCTCCGTGACGCTCCGTGTGACGCTCCGCGTGACGCGTTCTGTACCGGACAGCCGCCGGTAATCGGCGGACTGCACTCTCCGTCTCCTTGTGAGAGCCGGCCGTGTGCCCACCAGCGTGACGTCACAGCCCTATCAGAGCCTGTGACGTCACGTCATCCTCCGCTTGCCGGCTGCCGGGGGAGCCGCCGGCGGCCAGGTGTAGCGCCTAGCAGGCTGGAGCTGACTCGCGGCAGTGGTTTGGAGCGGTGAGCAGCTGTGCCTGGCATCGCTGATATCAGTAGCGCACAGACACGCGACGCGGCAAGTCTCCGGCGGACCGGCAGACATCGCGGGACATCTCCGGGACACATCGCGAGACATCTCCGGCAGACATCGCGGCCGCTTGGTCTACAGGTGTTGAGCAGTCGTGACGCCTCCTCCGGCTGGTCGACATGGTTCGGGGACCGATACCGAGCGTGCGCACATGGGAGGTAAGCAGCCGAGGGGTGCGGTGGTGACCCGGTGGCGGCCCGGAGGCGGCTGGTGGTTAGACCGCGAAGGGGCTGAGCTGAGGGACGCCGCTGCAGGGAGGTCGTGACATGGCCGTGTTGTTCACCTCACGTGCCCGCACGAGATGGGATCTGTCGGGGACGATCAGACAGGTGATTGGATTTGTATGTCTGGCTGACGTCACGCCTTTGTTATGCATAATTATCTCTATTTCCAAATGTTATTGTATGGTGATTCACGCACCCGCGCAACAATCTAAAAACCACCGATTAAACAACGATGTAAAACAATATCACCGTAGTCAATAACCTTATCCTAGTTGTTTTTGTATAATTTAGGAAAATAAAACTTAACAAATAACTTATTGATATTTCGGCCACAGACCTCTTTCTTCAAAATTACCGCTATGGATATACAATATTCACAACGAGGATAAGGTCAACAAGCATAAGGAAAAAAACGAGGATGAGGCCATTGATTCATATAATGCTGCTAACGCTAATCATGCTCTTCGCAGCAGCTTTGAATAATTCATGTAACGAAGTAAAACACTTAAGTTCAGAGGGAGACCCATAGTTCTGTCGATTCCTTCTATTGCACTAATTAGGCCAATGCTGAGTTTACGGAATCGATGTGAGACTGCAATTTGTGGCAGCCTTTAGACGAGGGTGAAACGAGGCGCATAACACCGCTGTCTGATATAAACTGCCAATTAACCAGGGGCGGATCCAGGGGGGGGCAGCGGGGCCATGGCCCCCCAAAGAGCCTAGAGACTATGATTTGGCCCCCCAAAAGGTCGACAATGAAAATGTATACGGTTAACACAATTGCCCTCTGCAGCAGTAAAAATCCAGCTTTTCACAGTCAAAAAACTGAAAAATTTCGCGCCGCTTCGCGGCATGGACCATATAGTTGGCTCAATTCCCTATACAACATTTTGAAAATAGGACAAGCGAATTAGGCTAATTTAGTGTCTGTCAGAGCTCTCCCTGGAGGTGATTACTGACCAGCAGATACCACGCTTACTGATGCTAGACAAGATACCACGCCACCAGATTACTGACCACTGACCAGCCGGCGCCCTTCCGTGACTGCCTTCTTCCGGACATGGACGGCGTCCTTTCTCTTCTCCAGGCTATTTTGATGGCGCCACACAAAATGTTGAATGCACGACGAGCACGTGTGGAAGATGAGCGCCCGCAATTTTCGCCAATAATTGTTGGCGCTCCAGTCGATCGCGGTGGCACCTCTCAAGACCACTTACTTGCGTCCTTTGTTAATTTCTGGCAACGCCACTGATCCAAGCTCATGGGCGCCCCACTTTCAAAATGTGCGCCCCCTTGATAACAGTTGCAATGGTGGCAAGATGCCTTCTGAGGCGGCAAGATGTCTTCCAAGGGCGACATGTGCCTTCTAAGGGTTTGCATAATACGCTCCTAAGGGCGTAATTAATACCTCGCAGGGCGGCAAGGTGTCTTATGATGCGGCAAGACGTCTTCTGATGACGGCAAAATACTTTTCGAGGGCGGCATTTTGATGCCTACCAAGGCGACATAATGCATTTTTTGGGCGGCTAAATGTTTCGAGGGCGGCAATATGTCTTTCCAGGGGCGTACGTAGCCAGGAATCTGGCCACATGGGGGTCCCGACCTGAATTCAGGGGCCCTTTGCAGATGAAGGCCCTACAAAACGGACATTTTGTAGAGGCCGTTTGCGCTTAGTGCACTCAGTCTCGTAGACATCAGTTATCGCGCACTGTAAACACGATTATTAGCACGATAATTCGTGGCGCAGTGAACAGCCTTTGTCGGGCTGGATGGATATACAGTTTTTTTTCGTCATTTCAGCCGCCCCCTCAATACTATACGGTTTGACGCCCCTGCGAGTTGGTATGAAATAACACGTGGAGTTATTCACTTAGGTGTGTATATGCTACGGAAAGTGGTTTCGTTGGTTTTATGTGATTTAATGTGATTTTTGTTGTCTGTTAAAATGTGATTTTTTCCGATTTTTTACCTTTTTTTATTTAACAAAAAAGTTTTTTCGTTTTTCGAAAAAAATTGTTTTCCGCCGAAAAAATGTAGTTTTTTTTTCCCAAAAAAATATCTTTTTCTTCGAAAAAGTGTTATTCCCCAAACAAAGTGTGATCTTCTCCACCTTTTTTATTATCTCGAATGCCAAAGCGTGAGAAGCCAAAATCCGGAGGAAAAAAAAATGGGGTACCTTTTTGCCAAAAAAAAAAGGGTTCTGGGGCCCCCCCAAACCAAGCGGCTGGATCGCCCCTGCAATAACCGTGCACTGTGACCGCCTACTATACTGCTTCTCGAATGCAGGAACGCACGGGGTATGTTTAACAAGTCCCGCTGGATATAACTTTGTTGTAGTTTGCACTGTCACTTGCAAATCATTGTACATTTTGTGTCATTGCGTCAACGAAACATGGGAGTAGAGGAGTGCCCTTATTTAAAATTCAAGCAGCTTACGAACAAGCAACCCAAGAAATACATCACAAGTAGGGGATTCTTCGTATTTTTGGCATAAGATTCCGTACTCCCGGGCACAATATGTCAGCGGAGTTAACATGGCGTGAACTTATCATTGCTCTTGTAACCCCTTGGGACAGAACCTGCCTAGCAATAACCTTCAGCTGAGATAGCCAAGGTGACGTCCGATAAACGATAACCAAACATTCGATTATATTGTTAGGTCTCTGCTCTTTGGTTGGTCTAGAAACAATGCGTCACGACAACGTTAACTGCTGCCCATTTGTGTGAACTTCTTTTTCACCTTTGCGATGTCTACTATTATTAACACTAGTTAATTATATGCATGCATGACTCGCGCTATGGTGTCCGATTGATTTGATAAGCACGTCACAATCACTGCCACCTGGTGACATCGACGGGCTGTTTTTATAGTGGATTCTGTTGCTGACATTGTATATGTCTTGATCGCAATTCCTCAAATCACATAAGTGATTATAATCTTCCCCATACGATTAGAAGGGAAATTATCACGCTATATACGAGACACAATGGGATTATTACTTGAAATCTGACACTCATAGATAGAACTAGATTGTCAAATTCATCAGTATCTTGCATACAACTTTCTACTGAAAGATTTATTTCAAATTAAAGCTTGATAAGTGTTTCCACACTTTTGCTAACGACCGGAACTTGCCAGCTACTTTTAGTCCTTCATCAAACTGCGGGTTTTTCCCGTATTTCTTTTTTAATACAACAAGTGGCAGTTTTTGAAAATATATGTTGCGTTCTGCTTGTTGTGCTTATATGCCCGCCGATCCTCTACATCTAATAGCCATTGAATGCAAAAGTAAAAAGTAACAGTTCATCGATGCGCTTTTATGACGGCATTTTAGTGGTTGCGACCCTCAGTTTTTGAAAATTGCTTTACTGGTTTTCAACATCAGAAGTTTGTATAGTTTTGCTTTCGGTCGTATATAACACTATATGCTGGTTCACAGATAACATGATACCTGGATTGGACTTAGTTTTTGGCCTCTCATGTTAAGCACAGCAGTGAATGGACGGTGCTGGACTCGCACTTTGCACGAGCCGAGACATAAAGTTAATATCAGCTCTAGACAGCTCGTTTTCAAATTTCGGTCCTGGCCAATAAGAGGCCGACAAACATTCGAGTGTTCCCAATCCTGATGATATCATACGTTCATTTCTGTGCGCTGGTGGTTACATAACCGCTATATAATCATGACAAATAATATTTTTTTCACGGCACACAATAAAACCAATTACATATTTACATCATTAGCTCACTTGATGCGCTTGGACGGCAAAAAATTGGGGCTTCATTATAGTGTCAGCCGATTTGTTCATTTACAAGCAGGTGACGTTGTACACGCGTTCTAGCAGCACTTGCTTCATTTCATGGCCCCTATGACTTCTTTACATACAGAACGTAAAGGAAGGACAACGTATGTCAGTGAACCTTCATTGAAGCACATAGGTACTTGCTTTCTATTTCGTGTCAAACTTGCAACTTTGAAATTAAGGAATAATTTCATTTAATCTCTTAAATTTAACAGATAACTCATTATACATACACACAACGTAAAGACCTAAAAAACTTGCTGTAACAAAAATTGAATGTTGAAATTTCCCTTAAACTGACCTCTCACCCTCCACACAGAGTGATGTCACCTTGTAGATAGTTGAGGTAGACAGCCTATCCCTCAAACGATTTGTATCACAACACACCTGGTTCGTTATGATTTGTTTGGTTATCATTATGTAAATGACGAGATACCGATGTTTAGCAGGCTGTCGTCCATTGCGAGTGGCCGTATTGTTCGACGCCATATCCATGCCCGATTGTGTGATTACATCAGCTGATCGCTGATACGCGGGTCCGGCTAGGAGGCTGGTCTAATGCGCAACCTCTTACACACTGACCATATAAAGGGCGTGGTATCACCGATCACGGCTAACAAGGTCAGATTACCAGCCATTAACGAGCTGGAGGTCTCGACCCAGAGCCGAGACTCGAGAGGCGATCTGCTGCCGCGGCTCCGGCAACAGCCACTCAAATCTACTAAATCGAAAACTTACGAACGAATTTGGTACTGACGAACAACAATTTCATAAATTAACAACAATAATGTTTTTTTCCAGAACATTGTATTTATATACTACGATCGTTTCCGTCTTTAACCCGTTCGGCGTAAATGAGGGGAGAGGGGGGAAATTTTTACCCCCTTCCCGGATTTTCTCAATAACAATTTGAAAGCTATGACCAGATAGTGACGTCCAACTTCAGGGTACCTAATACTGCATCAATTATACGTCTTTTCACGACAATTGCCAATGAAAATGGCACTGTGCTGCGGGAAATAATGACGTTTTTAATGACGTCATGTCGTTGCCATTTTGTGATAGGAAAAATGATAAATGTTCGATAAATCGTAGAAAATATATTTATAAACTCTAAAGCTAATTACAAACAGAAAACTTCAAAAGGAATTAAATTGCATTCTTCTACAAAACGGTCTTTCTAACATTTTGAAAAGTGTCTGGTTTTTGACAACTATTAAATCTAATAAACTGTTTTTTTTTCTTCTTCAGAAATTCACCCACAAAATATATCTTTTAAAATATTTTTAAAAAAACGGAATATATGGAAGAGAACCAAGTATGGACGATACCCAAGCCAAATTTCAAAGCAATACCTGTATATTTGAGTAAACTGATTGTTCCCTAGTAAAAGTCCCTTGTAAAGTAAAATGTCTTTTTTTTTGGGTTACCAATATCTGGAAAAGTTAGCCAAACCAATGAAATATTCACCACTTCTGGTGCAAATACTCCCTTGTCACTTCAGCACATTCACAGCGATTTGTCCAATTGACTGGTTTACACGCCTGAACAGTACTGAAGGCCGGAATCACACCACATTCCCGGCTTATAATCCGGTGCAGTTTTCACTGACAGCAGCCCCCACTGTGGTCCTCAAGGTCATCCACGTATCCAACCAGCGCGGCAGGCGCGTGGCCAGTTCTGGGTTTCTGGCAAATTGGTGACGTGCCAAGATATTCAGTGTCGTTAATCTTATGCTGACGAACTGGACATAGCTTGTAATTTCACGGCCACAGCACATCCATTGTTTATGCTCGGATGATGGCTTACTGGGATTTTTCCCCATTCAAGAATCATGAGAAAGCTGTGGTGTTCACATAGGCATGCATACACATTACATACACACACGCACGCACGTAATAACCCGTGCGCAACATCAGACCACTTCCAGCAACTCAAATCAAGACTTCGGCCGGCATACCTATCTTAGATCTGACGCTGAATATTGTAATATTACGATCAAACACAATTAATATTAGATCATCCTTGGACTGCAAACACGTTGCTGCATTTGATGATGCCCATATACGAAGCGTCTCTGAATTATACACCAACTCTATAGCTGAGACGAATAGCATGATAAGCCTGCGGCCTTCCACATACATATTCATTACAGCATCTTCGCCAGTTCTACCACTGGTCCTGTCAGCGAGCATTGTGCAGATGTTGGTCGCGTTCCGGTCTGGTCACCACGCCGCGCTGAGTGAAACCGTGACTCTGTGCAGTCTGTTTCTGTAGAAAGCACGCCGGCAGACCGCCCGAGGATGAAACAACGCAGTCACAGTGCGGCGTAACGCAGCACAGGGCGGCGTAACGCAGTCACAGGGCGGCGTAACGCAGCACATGTGACAGTCACAGGGCGGCGTAACGCAGCACATGTGACGGTTGTCAACCTCAGCGAAGGATTGAGACGCCGTAGCAGCTGCTCGGGGGCGGCGTTGTCTTCATCAGTTCAAATTAATCACAGGGTCTTTAGTTATAATTAGTTGGAGGCGCGCACGCTGAGATTCACTAGGCTGTTGCCGTGAATTGTGATAGCGTGCGTTGCATTTGGTTTGCCGTGATGACCGGTAGCGATAACGTGTTGATGTGTAACCCATGCGACCTCTGCCAATGATTTGTTAATGTAAATTGTAATGGTGGTCACTTTAGTGCTATTAAGTGACGGCTGCTAATTTCAATGTGGCGATAGATGTTTCGATGTTTGATGTTGCAGTGGCCTGCGCTGGTAAGTGGTAATACATATTAACGTGCCGCCCTAACTACAGAAGGTTTACATCCGTGAGCCGTACTATCCACGGAGAAGGGCCACGCCCACAGAAGGGCCACACAGGAGGCGCCACGCCCCGGGTTTCCCCATTGCTGTCAGCGACACCGCTATTAGACAGGACAATTTCGTTTAGACAGGAAAAGCTGCTCACCGCACGCTCCAGACCGCGACCTCTGAAGACCCTTCATCGTTTATCATGTAGATTGTCTCCGTGTTTTGTTTGATTTGTTATCAGTATATTGCTATTTTAAATAGCCTCTAAGCTGGTTCAGGAGCGGGTCTAGCATCTAGCGGCCATTTCGTCGCTTTTCTTTTCTGTCGACTTCTATATAAGCCATGCAAAGCGTCTGGTCGCAAAGTGTCGGGGTGAGCGCCTCCTGTCTAGTGTCCCTTCTCCGTGGTACTAGCTCGACCATCAGCATTAACCTCTTTAGACAGGGTCATATCTACTGTAGTGATGTCAGTTGTGTCCACGTGACACTCAACAATGGCTTTGTGTGTGTCGTGTGTGCTGTGTAATTTATGTGTGTGTGTGGTGTAGGTGTGTGTGTGTGTTGTGTGTTTTATTGTGTGCCTATCGAGTTATCACTTCGGGGTGGGTGACGAGCTGTGTGGACTGGTGCGGTATCACCATGTGTCGGCTGTGTGACTGTCAGTATCACCATGGGTTCGGCTGTGTGACTGTCGTATCACCCATGTTGTCTGGCTGTGTGGACTGTCAGTATTTCACCATGTGTCGGCTGTGTGACTGTCGGTTCACATGTGTCGGCTGTTTGACTGTCAGTATCACCATGTGTCAACTGTGTGGACTGTCGTATCACCATTGTGTCGGCTGTGTGACTGTCAGCTTCAACCATGTGTCGGCTGTGTGACTGTCCGTATCACCATGGTCGGCTGTGGACGTCGGTGTTCACCATGTGTCAACTGTGTGACTGTCAGTTCACCATGTGCGCTGGTGACTGTCAGTATCACCATGTTGTCGCTGTTGGACTTGTCAGTATCAACATGTGTCGGTGTGTGACTGTCGTATCACATGTGTCGGCTGTTTTGGACTTGTCAGTATCCCATGTGTCGGCTGTATGACTGCTCGTATCACCATGCTCGTCAACTGTGTGAGGACTCGCGACGTCAGTATCACCACATGACAGCCTACCGATGTCTATGCTGCCGGCAGGAGCGGCAGGGTGGCAGTCCACCGCTGCACTCCTCATCGCCCCCCGGAGGTCTGAAGCGCTCCAAGCCGGTGCACGTGCCGCGGCCGCTGCCGTCGCTGGCCGAGCGGGAGGTAATCATTGAGAGCCGCTCCGAGGGACGCCAGATGAGACAGAGTGCCCCACCACCGCCGCCGCCGCCGCCACCACCGCCGGTAGGTCACAGCGCGACACACGCACGCACGGCTACTCTCGCACGCTTACATACACACTCGCTCGCATAATTATTATACTCGCACATGGAGTGATACTGGATGGATGGCAGTAGGGGAGAATGATAAGTATGATGTATATATAAAAGCAGTGGCGGTGGCCGGTGCTCGCTCAGTGAGCCCAGGCGCCAGTACCCCATTGCTGCCCGCCGCCCGCCGCCCGCCCGCCCCCGCCGCCCGCCCCCGCCGCCGCCCCACCGCCTGGGGAAGTCTCCACGGACCGGCAGCGGTGGCGGTGGTGGCGTGATGACAGCTGCAGGGAAGCACAGCTGACCGCACACAACTTTCCCTGCCTGCCCATCAAAGTCAGGCAACAACACCGCATTAACACAGATGGCATTGTCCTCGGGTGCTTCGAGCTTTCACCAGCCTCCAGTTTCTTTTTTTTGCCGGTCGGAATACTGTAAATTGCAATGCATGTATTTATTGTCTAGCAGAAATATTCGGAATTTCAGTATGCTTAGGCTGTTTATCACACAATTATATTTATCTATCATCTTTCATATTTCCAGTCGCTTATCAGCGACATCGTCCGCATTTTCCGTCAAGTTTCCAGTTGGTCTACTTTCTGTCATTAGGTACGAAGTATCAACAATTCGGTGTTAGACTGCTCCATTTCTGGCCTAAAATCAACTGGCATTAACCACAGAGCGTACTATAGGAGGTGTCAACAATCACGTGTAGACTGCTCCATTTACTGGCCTGAAACAAACCGGCATTACCTTCGGAGCGTATAGGAGGTATCAACAATCAAGTGTGACTGCTCCATTTACGGGCCGAAATCAAAACTGGCATTACCTCAGGAAAACGTTATAGGAAGGTTATCCACAATCACGTGTAGACTGGCTCCATTTACTGCCTGGAATCACAACCGGCAATTTACCTCAGGGGACTTAGGGAAGGTGTCAACAATCTCGTGTAGATTGCTCATTGACTGGCCTGAATTAAACCGGCATTACCTCAGGACGTATAGGAAGGGTCGTCAAAACAATCACGTGTAGACTGCCTCCATTTTACTGGCCTGATACAAACCGGGCATTACCTCAGGAAGTATAGGAAGGTGTCAACAATCTTCGTGTAGCATTGCTCCATTTACTTGGCCTGAATTAACCGCATTACCTCAGGAACGTATAGGAAGGTGTCACAACTCTCGTGTAGATTGCCTCCATTACTGGACTGAATCAACGGCATTACCTTCAGGGACGTATAGGAAGGGTTCAACATCCTCGTGTAGATGCTCCATGTACTGACTGAATCAAACCGCATCACCTCAGACGTATAGAAGTGTCAACAATCTCTTGTGCTGGACTGCTCCTTTATGGCTGAATCAAACTGGCATTACCCCAGGAGCGTGACATCACACCGCTGCACGCTCCTGGGATCTGCGCATGTCGTGTTGACACCGATCGCTTATCGTCGTCGTGTGCCAAATTGCTCAGTTGCGTCCACACCACACGGCTACACAACGTGTCAGCATCGCCCCGAACAAAACACGCTCTCGG
Source organism: Semibalanus balanoides (assembly GCA_014673585.1). Classification (NCBI taxonomy): domain Eukaryota; kingdom Metazoa; phylum Arthropoda; class Thecostraca; order Balanomorpha; family Balanidae; genus Semibalanus; species Semibalanus balanoides. Next base: position 33,358 of record VOPJ01001728.1, on the reverse strand, counting down.
TGTGCGAAGTGGCCCACTAATGCGCTATGGCGTGCGCGCTGTGCACGCGCGCCGGCGCCGGGCGCGGAACGTTATTTGCTCTCCACATCAGCTACTCACAATGGCTATAACAGAAAACACCAGAAGCCCAGTCTGCTGACGCTGAGCATGCCACCACGGTCAGCGCTGGGTGTCTGTGAGTGAAGGCTAGCTGAAAGCTGCTGACACTGATTGAATACTGGCGAGTGGGTCCTGTTTTGTGCTGCGGGCGGGGGGGGGGGGTCGCAAAGGCGCAGAACCAGCTTTTATCGAGCACTTCTTCATAGTTCGCGCGCAGCACGCGCCAGCCTTTGCTGCTCCGTATTCAGTCACGATGATTCGATCACACGGGAGACGCTGACGGAGCTCTGCGGACTAGCGGGCCTCCTTCAGTGGCTGCGACAGCTGTAACGAAGTGCCTCACCCGAGCCACCCAAGCCCTTATATGGCTCTCCGACTACTGGACGATTAACCAGTAGCCATACATCCCAGCCTGAGCAGCGACAGCGGAGCGCTGTTCGGTAGGACCGGCCTGGCAGCGGCAGTGGAGCACTGTTCAGATGATGACCAGCCCGACGCGGGAAATGGCGTCTCCAGACTAACACTGCCGACGTAGCGTCTGCGTGATGATATACCGGTATCCGGCCGAATCTGACTGCGTACATCGTTCATTTCCATAATGGGCGATTGTATGCACTGGGGCTCTGATATCTTCCGCGGATGTTTCCCCAAATGCCGCGGTATTTGCACGATTTATGCTGATAAAAACTGCAATACCATCTCTGTAAATGGGCTTTGGACAATTACCATTTATCATGGCGATTGTGTCACATATTCACGAATGAATTTTGCATGCGTCTGTGGATATGTATAAACAATGTTTGGCTTATGACAGGAGGATGAGAAGAAGCAGGACAGTATCACCCTCTACACCACGCCAACACTGGCCAAGCTGGCACAGACTCATCAGGCAAGGCTCTTCTCCTCTCTGTCCACTTAGCTATCTGTCGATCTGTTTGTCTGTCTCTTTGTCTGTTTTTCTGTGTGACTGCTACCATGTTTTTCCTTTCTTTCTTTCTGTTTGTCTATCCCTCTGTTACTCATGCTCTTTTCTTGGACACATCTCACATTTTACATTTCCTTGTTTCATTCTTTCAGTGAACTCTTAAAGCCCTTTTTAGTATCAACACTATGCGATTACTATCGATATTCTTCTATCAATCGAAATATTGGTACATTGGTGCTTGCAATGGCAATTAACTTTGGTGTTGGAGTTGGTGTTCCCTTCTTTACACCAAAACTTTATGCTCGTATGAACTTAACTTGATGTCAAAAGTTAATATTCATATAAAAGAAGTACATAGATAAAAATGTCGCGCGAAGTCGACCCTACTACTCTCTGTGCACACCTATCGCTGGAGTGATCTTGAACGCGTCAGTGCGGCACCGCACTTACCCAGGTTGCATTAATGTTCTCGTCACAACATTAACTAAAATCATATCTCCAAGTATAGCCACCTCCTCTCAACTCGTACCCCACCTTACTGGACTACCGCTCGGATGTCTCTAACAATCTCCATCTAGATGCAAATGACGCGTTTTGATTCAAAAGTTTCACCCTTACTGTCCTTGAACTTTTCGTTGAGATAATACAATCATAGGTGAAGGACATTTGTGACATAACCAAAGTGCCGGGAAAACCTAAAGATAAATAAACTAATAGTTACTTCGCTCAGAGATAATAACAGCAAACGATCTAAATACAGAAATAAACAAATAGCAGATGCCACCTACCGGTAGTCCAACGTACACGTCTCTATTCGTGAACAAAATGAGTAATTGGCCAGTTTGGTCATCGGTAAAAGGAGCGACTTAAGCTATACCAAAAATTTAGGATAAAGTGGTTAAAACTATACGTTACATTTCGCACACTTAGAGCACGCATTATACCAAAATGCCACTACCATAGGCCGCACATAATTAGACTACCAGTTAAACGTTCTTACCCTCTTAGATCCGTGCAAGTCCTGAATCAAAACTACCGTCTCCCGTATCTAGATGCCCATGACTGAACCAACCAGTTGCAGTCTGACCACTCACTGTATCCCAAAGGTAAAAACCCCAGCTTAGGCCAGTATCATCCCATCCGAAGCGTTGACCTATGTATAACCTACATGTGGTCGGTATATGACCATGCAATGACCTGTGTACCGACAGCCGGCTAAGGTGACCCCGCCTCTCGGCTCTGCCTCCACTAACGGAGTCGGCAGCACGTCGTCCGGCCGCGGCCAGGCTGGCGTAGAGACCGAGTCGCTCGACTCCTTCACGCTGGAACATCCGCCTCATGCCGCGCACAAGCCGCCACCCACATACTTCGACGGCGCCCCGCGCAAGAAGGACGTCCTGGTGTCGATCGGTGCATATGGTGATAACCGGCCGGCGCCCTCTCGGCTACAGTTCCTCAGCAACGGGCGCCGTCCCGACTCAGGTATGTGTGCATAAAATCATGCATGCTTGTATGCATGCATTGCATGCGCAAAGGCGTCGCCACGACCGAAAAATTACTAGGGACAAATACAGTTGCAGGTGTGCTTAAACACGTGACCTTATTAGGAGAGACTGCAAATTACTAGGAACAATGTCCCCAGTGTCCCCAGTGATGGCGACGCCCATGTGCAATAATATGCATGCATGCCAATGCCATAGGACACATGCTCGCAGGGGTGGACACTGGACAGTGGAATAAAGCTCCACAGTGGCATTCCACTGATGATGGACAGTGGAATAGAATTCTCGACGAGATTAACGGTCTGGTTTTATAATTGTCTAACGTAGGGTGCTCTGGCTGACCGGACAAAGTTCTTTTGTGTGCTCGTATGTCTCTTGTGGTAATTCGCTGGACGTAACAGCCGGCAATAAAGTAGACGTATTTTATATATCATCTCTTAATCTGCTCTGCCACGTTGTTGTGAAAATGGCTATATCTAACCGTCTGTACGACCCATGTTGAAGAGGCCGTTACAGGTGTCAGTGTCTCAGACACGTCAGCCCTACACTACAACGTCTCATTCTAGACACCAGTCAGCCACTCACCGATTTCATTTCGACTACGTCAGCTCTCATCGTCTCAACCCTTACCCTCCACGTCCCATCTGAACTCGTTTCACCCTCGCGTCCGGCAGCGGAGGAGGCGGATGGCGGCAAGTTTGAGCGCGTCACCATGGAGCTTCAGCACGAGCTGGTGCAAACTTTGACCCGCGCCAACCTGCGGCACCGCACCGGCTCCGTGGACAACCTGCTGGCCGACGACGGCGCCGCCACGCGGCGGACCGTCCTCGACAAGTACGGCAGCGTGCTCAACATCAGCGACAGTGGCGCCGATTCCGGCCCTGGCGGCGGTATTCTAAAGAACGGTACGGCGCGGAGCTCCAGCAAGTCGATTTCGTTCGCAAAGACCCTGACGCGAATTAGACAGGTCCTTGTTTTCCGTTGGCATCCCTGCTGCTATGGCCCGGTCACCAACATCATTCCCTCGGCACCACCCACTGCACAGCCTATGTTTCGTAAGTGGCTAGCCTCAAATGCCCACCGAAAGTCTCTGCTGGCCCATCTATCCCTCGAGCAGATTGATGGCCCAAGCATGAGTGACACCCATGACCAATGACCACATGCAGCACCGAACGCACGCGATGACAAGCATAAGTTACACTTTGATAACTGCAAATTATAATAAGTCTAGTTCACATTACAATGTGTCAAATTCAGAATGCAAAATAAATTAAATTAAGCAACGATTAAGTCAAATTAGCAAACGACGATTCAAAAGGAAACAATGATGCTTTCATTTAACATGGTTTGTGAAGGAATAGTACTCTGCTTGCTATCATGACAGTACCCTATCATAGTTAGTTGAGACGCCTTATGCATTTTTAAATTATTGACAATTTGGCGTTAAAAAACATGGAAAAATGATTATAACTTATTGTAATCTTAACTTGACTTATTATTTGAAATTAAAATGGGGCTTTTCACCTGCTTTACATTACCTACTAGATTACATACCTACTACATTACCTACTACCTACTTAATTTCATACCGCAGCTTCAATGGCTAAACGAAAGCACTCACGCAGCATTATGACCAACTTCAATTAACCTCACGACGCAATTCTCTATCATCTCCTTAATTATCAGTCCCTTAGCTACAACACCCGATCTACCCAGAGTGTGACTATCTACACTGTTGATCGTCACCTTGCACCTGGACTTGAGTGGTTTCGGTGAGCAGCACTGCTTGTAGTGAGTCACCAGCTTATGCACCGGCTTAGCTCGTTGTTCGGATGATGTAATTGCTAAAAGACCTTCGGATAGAGAGCCACTGCTTAACAATTTAATTTATAATTTTCCTTATCCTCTGATTTCCACGGGATGAGATTTATGTCAGCATGTGCTTAATCAGATCGGAACAGCTTAAATTATAATGTTTTGATTGGAATATGTAACTTGGCTCATTACAGCTTCATCCCTTAGGGCTTAAGACAAGACCGACGGGATTTATTCCGGTTTTTCCATTATCCCTCTGTCAGTCGTCGGATTACGCTTTGAGCCGCTTGCTATTTCTATGGAATTGACGTCAACCATGCTTAGCGCATAGTGCATACTGTTACCAATGTTGTGACAGATGAATCAACATTGTCACTCTAGTCGAGTGACAGTGTTAGTCAGACGAGCGCACTGCAGGCCACCCTGACACTCGCGGGTGATACCCCAGGGCCTCTCAGCCCACCTGGAGCCACACGTGCATCCAGGCACCTTACACGCTGTCCCCAGGAGCAATCCGACACCCGTGCTCCCCAGCACACACTGACCACCACGTGGCCCCAGACACCTGACACACCCGATAGTCACTCCAAAGGAGCAATCCGACACCTCCGCACTCGTCCTCCAGACACCTTGACACCCGTGTCCCCAGGCATCCGAACACCCGTGCACCCATCATGCACTCGCCCGACACCCGTGACCTCCCCAGGTCATTTCGACACCCCCGTGTGTCCACACATAGCACCCACTGACACCCCCGTGGTCCCAAAGCGACTCCGAAACACCCGTTTTCCCAGGCAAGCCTGGAACCACCCAGTGGCCCAGGGGCATCACGAACACCCGTGCATCTCAGGCCCTAGACCAGCTCCGGTCCCGTGCCACCCAGGCATCCGAAAACCATCCCACCCTGGTCCCCCATGGCCATCGACACCCATGTCCCAGCACCCACACCCAGCATGTACCAAGTACACGCATCACCGACAGCCACCGCTGCACCGAAGCACACCAACAGGACGGCAATCCCGCACACAAGGGCAATCGCTCCCTGAAACACCGACACCTCCCCCGTCGACTATACAACCGGCCCCTGCCGCACCCCGCCCACACCTCCCGTTCCGCCACACACCGACATACGACAGCCCGTTGCAACCTGAAAACCACTCCACCCCAACGGCCAATGACGCTCCACGACCAGACAACACAACGGTGATTCACCAGCACACGGGACCCAACAACCCCGCTAAGAACGCCTTCACCGCCGTCCCAGTCCCCAAGCCAGCGGCGAACCCCTAGTCAGACACAGAACCGGTGCCCATCAGGCACATTTTGCACCAAACCCCGTTGTCCAGGCAGTAAGCACAGCCAACACAGCCCGCTCAGACTCTGTCTCTCCAACCCCGACGCCGCCACACCCACCCATCGCCACACCAGGGCGCTCCCCCAGCGACACCACTGAACAGCCCGCCTTGTCCCCTAGGCACTTCCCGACAGCCCGTGTCCCCCCAGGCATCGACACCGTGTCCCCAGGACAACGACCCACCACCGTTCCCCACGAGCATCACCGCACCCCCGAAGTGGATACCACCAGGACCACCTCCGACACTTCCGTGCTCCAGGCATCCGGGATAAACACCCGTGTCCCCACGAGCATCCCAGACCACACCAGATGTCCCCAGACAACCATTCCCCGGCCCACACCCGCCGTATCACCACGCAGGCAATGGCCAACCGACACCCGTGTTTCCCCAGACACCTGACGACCCGTGTCCCCCAGACATCCGGACTACCCGTGTCCCCAGACATCCACACCTCCCAGCGATGAATCAGTTCCACGACCTAGGCACCTGACCCCCGATGCCACCTCACCTACGGCATCGACACACCCAGTGTCCCCAAGGAACACGTCCGACTACCCGCGCCTGTCCCCAGTAAACCCCTCCACACCACGTGTCACCCAAGACCACCTTGGACCCGTTGTCCCAGGCACCTTGAACCAAGCCCGAAGTTCCCCAGACAATCCCGACACCCGTGAACTACCAATGGCCATCCCTGTACCACCCAGCTCCGTCCCACAATCCGAATCACCGCCGGTCACACCAGGCATCGACACCCGTCGTCATCCAGGCACCATAGACACCCGCTGGGTATCCAGGGCACCCTGTAAACACCCGTGTCTCTACCTAACAAAGCACCAAATGTAGATTGGCGCCCAGATGCCCGTCACACCTAGTACTACATGAAAGACCGGCGAGCCGGACGAGACTCACACCGCGAAGTTACACAGTTCAGGACAATCATCAAGACACAGTCCACTCCAGGCACCGATTATGACCAGCCGCTGAATACTCTACACCCGATCGGCTGCAGAGAATCCCATCAAGCGACGGTCGGTGGCAGCCGACTCCCATTCCACTAAATGATAATAACCAGCCCAGCGCGGCCCAGTGCTAGACCAGCGCAGTTCCGCCCAGTACTAGACCAGCCCAGTGCCGCCCAGTACTAGACCAGCCCAGTGCCGCCCAGTCTAGCCCGGGTATAGAGCGACCCAATGGGACTCGATGGGGCCTTCGCTCTGCCCAGGACCTTGTTCTAAAAACCTTGCCCAGGACCAGCCTAGTGCGTTTCAGTGCATCTAGCTCGTCACAGTGCTGCTATAAATACGTCCCGTTGCCACGGCCAGACCCAGCCACGTATGGCCCTGTACTACATTGTCCAGTACTCGTCAGGCAGGCAGCTGACAGCAGACCGGTCGTAGCCGAGGCAGCGGGCTGGCTATCTCAGCCCTGCTGCAGCTCTAGTGCCTCATCGACCCCCTGTTTCCCCGCCTGCTCTCGACGGCGCGTGGCCCCCAGCCGTCGCGCTCTCCCCCGCTGGGAAGTGTTGTTTATCGCGTGTGTGTCAGCCGTCAGTGGGTCTCCCAGCTCACTTGTCCTCGGGTCCGCGTCTCGGATCGACCCTCGTCCCAGCCTGCGTCGCCCTGGTCGGCTTGGCAACTGGCTGTCCTGTCAGATGGCTGGCGGTGTTATATTGTATCATTTCCGGTATATTGTCGGACGGAGGTGTATAATTTCCCGAGACGGAGAGCGGTATACTGGCGTACGGTCGCGTCAGTGTGACATACTTCGCATGATTGAAGACGCGAAGTGACCAGTGCTATTCATACATCCAGGAGAGTCATATTATAACAAACCCGCGTTTGTGCTCTCCTAGGTCATCTTAGTTTGATTGGATCCGTGTTTATTTTGTACAGAGCGTGACACATTGTCCAAAACTATAAGGCTCATATACCGATGTGGATGACATAACGACCTCCTTTTCATTCGACGCTCACCGAGTCTACCACATACTACCTTCTCTAAGAACATGCTTAGACACTTTACATACAGCAATTTTGAAGACCATTATGCTATTGCGCTACAGACGGTACACAGCGATATTAACGTTCACGCCATGCATGATTGCCCTCATGTCCACGTACGTAGCCAAGTGACACTACATTGAGCCTTTGACCGAGTCATATGTCATAACAAATTCCTTTTACCACACCATAATACAGTGCCGTTTAGCCATGCCGTGCCATAGCCGATAAGCCAGCCGGTGCCACCCTGCCGTGCCCATGTCACCTTTCCATGTACGGCGTGCCATGCCGGTGGCACAATTAGCCAATGCCGCGCTCGGCCCATGCCGTGCCTGCCGTGCCATGGTGCCGTGTCGATTGACCGTGCCATGTCCAGATGCGCATTGCCGCTTGCCAAAATGGCCGTGCCATGCTTCGTGCCATGCCGTGCCTAGCCTATGCAACGTCATGCCCTTCACAATGACCATCTCCGGTTGCACAACTGCCGTGCCATAGCCGTCGCCATGCTACGTCGACCAGCTGCCGCCCAACTGTCCGAACGAACGTAGACCGAGAACAATAGGGCCGACCTGCGCGCTGCACACAAAGTCGAAAACATGGATCTCTCCTGTCGATACTGCATTGGTCGCTGTCAGAACATCATTACAGACGGAAGGGCCCGCCGGCGAGCAAATGGTCAGTTCTTTTCCTTCCAGTCAGCCAGCCGCCGCCGCCGCCGCCTCCGCCGCCGCCTCCTCCGTCCCACCGCCGCCGGCGGAGGGGCCACCGCCGCCGGTGATGTTACGGAAAGGAGACATTTGTGTAGGATGGTCGGCCGGCTGCCAGCATACCGCCTAACTAGGTTAGACGGCGCCGTTTCCGGTGGTTCGTTATTGCCGATGCGATGTACCGCGCAGAAACACAGCAAGCGGCTCGCGAGCATAAACATATACCGCAGCCATGGGTGACTGGACGATGGGGGCGATACTGCCGGAAAAGGAAACACGACGGATTCGACGGATGAGCGTCGTGGCCTGCTGGCTGTGCGCTGGGCTAGGTCATCGGAGGAGGGGTTATATAACGACAGATTTGTTTTCTCTCGGAAAAATGAAGTCATATACTGTTTTGCATTTGGGTATAAGTGTCACGAAAACACTTTTTATACAAAATAGCTCAAGTTTTGAGTTTGACAAACTGCACTTGGAAATCCATTTTCTACGATTTTTCCAATATTTACCGTTTTTCAACCAACATGACGTCACTACGCGATTATCTCCCAAACTAGACGACCAATTTCAATAAAAAAATCACAGCACACGTATAATTAATGTACACTTAGCTACTATAAATTTGAGCAAGATGTGTTGCACGTGTAAACAATTATTCTAGAAAACCTCAGAGGAGGCTGTCAGGCTCCTCTGAGGTAAGGCGAGGGCAAGCCCACCTGCGCCGGGCGAGGACCCGAGAGGTGGTGTTTAGTATAATTGGAGGAGTCGGGACTCGGGAGTCGGACCTATTTGTATTAAACCAGTCATTTAAAACTTTATGTTTGTCAATATGAACACATTTTGGGTGGTTGTTGGACGGATTTGGTTGCGCTTTACAGCTGTATAGTTTATGTTGTTAATTGTTTATATAATTGTACAAGTGCATACTCCAGGTCAATCATTTCTCTACACTTCTGTGTCCGTCCCATATCCGGGCCTATCGTGGTTTCCGAGATACTGGTCTGGGATCGCAACCCCGACAACCCCCAACACACCACACCCACTACCTGCTGAAATATCCGCATAAGATGGCGGCGGCCCAGGTCGGGATACAAGGGGTGCCACTCTCTGGTCACCACCCACCGCCGGAAGACAGAGAGCGGAGCAGAATGGCTTAGCCCCCACTGTCCCCCAGCCGTCACCCCCCCCCCCCTCCAGCAGCCAATATCGGCGCTCTCTAGCTCTCCAGCAGATGGCACCGTGAACAGCAGATTAGCAGGCGCTCCACGTCACTGGTGATGAAGGAAGGGCGCAGCGGCCGGGCAGACGCACAGCGGGCCTTCCTGTTTGTGTCTGGTCACTGCAGGGACTCGCTAAGGAAATTGAGACTGGGGGGGGGGGGGCTGACGTGAGCCTTCAATACATACATACCAATTAAACCCGACATTGACTCGGGTTCTCAGCCGAACGCCAGGTTCCGGGGGGAATTATTGTCCCCCTCGTTTATCTCTTAGCCGATCGCGGGTTGAGAAGCTCATGCGGCATTCGCAAGCTCTCAATGAGATGCATCTAAAGCATACTTACTATAAATTTGCAAATTGAGGTCATCTGTCCGGTCAAGGTCTGGTCGATGGTCAAAATTGAGCCATTTCAGTTTATGGACTATACTTATATCCAAAGCCCCCGTAGCTCAGTGGGAGAATGCCGGTCTTCTGACCTATCTCAGTAGTGGCAGCCTGGGTTCGAGTCGCTTCGGCGCTCGCTATTTGCTCCTGACAGGATGGCCTGCGGCCGGTGCAGCGGTTCGCACCTCAAAGGCAGGTGACGTCAGCGAGCGGGGCGGACGGTGTCCAGGATATTGTCGGGCACGTAAAACTTTCGTCTCTTAATTCTGCCGGCCAACAGGAATGCCGCGATCGGGTGGTGAGGTCAGGACCAGCGCAACAAGCTCTGCTTAGCGCGGGTCCTGACCTCGGAAAAGCCATCCCTACAAAGCGCATCGGACTAGATAAAAAAAAAAACTTTAAATGGGAATGTTCACATTACTAAGATGTTGAGTTGAGATGGCCAAGTGTTGGATTCCATTGAAATTAAGTATTGTAGAAGTTAAAACACCACCACAGAGGTCTAATCGAAAGTAAATTTGAGTTTGGTTTTGACATCTGCCAAAAATAAGGCCCTAGTGTATGAGGGTAGCCTCTTAAAGCCGATGTCGTCATCACCTTTTATCAAATGTTGATGAAAGAGGACTTGTTTTACATTTGGCTATACATTAGCCATACACTAGTCATACATATTGCAGCGTGAAGGTTTTTAATTTCCAAAAATTCCATTCATATGACGTCATCAGCCCTTATACTAAAAACTTAGTTTTTCATTTAAATTGAGCACTGTTTGTGCAGAAACAAAATGTCAGGGAAATCGTGTTCGGCAGCAATCACTTCATATTTTGCACCACAAGTGGCGTACATTGGACAACTTTCAGAGAAGTGAAACATTCCCTTTAATTGCGATTATGAACAGTAACACCCAAAGTGCTCACAATGGTACAATCCACATTATGAATGAACTTAAAGGGAATATAGCACCTTTAACATTAGTTTCTAACTGAGATAGCCAGATTGTCGGGTGTGCTGAGAAACCCCAAATCCGAAATTTTTCCCNGCTGACAGAACTGGGGCTGGTCCATCTCTGCTGACAGAACTGGGGCTGGTCCGTCGCTGCTGACAGAACTGGGGCTGTGTGCGTCCATCTCTGCTTGACACAGAACTGGAGCTGGTCGTCAGTAGCTGACCAAACTGCAGGCTGTGGTCCATCGCTTGCTGACAGAACTGGGCTGGGTCCATCTGCTGTGACAGAACTGGGGTGGTCCTCCATCTCTGCTGACAGAACATGGGCTTGTCCATCTCTGTACAGAACTGGCTGGTCCATCTCTGCTACAAACTGGGCTGGTCCATCTTTTGCTGACAGAACTTGGGCTGGTCCATCTCTGCTGACAGAACTGGGCGCTGCGTCCATCGCTGCTGACCAGAACTGGGGCTGGTTCGCATCTCAGCTACGAACTGGGGCTTGGTCCGTCGTGCTGACAGAATGGCTGGCGTCCATCTCTGCTGAGCAGAACTGGGCTGTCCACTCGCTACAAACTGGGGCTGGTTCCGTCCTGCTGACGGAACTGGGGGACTGGTCCATCTCTTAGCTGACAGAACTGGGCTCGTCCGTTCGCTGCTGACAGAACTGGGGCTGGTCCGTCGCTGCTGACAAAAGCTGGGGTGGTCCATCGCTGCAGTGACAGAACTGGGCTGGTCCCGTCACGCTGCTGACAGAACACTGGGGCTGGTCAATCTCTGTCGACAGAAATGGGCTTGATGGTCGGGCGCTGTGACAGAACTGGTTGTGGTCCATCGCTGCTGACAGAACTGGGCTGGCCGTCGCTGCTGACGAACTGGGTGTCGATCGTCTGACAGCAGAACTGGTTGGACTGGTCCATCCCAACTCTCTCCCTTCAGCTTGAACAGAACTGAGGCTGGTCATCCTCGTGTGACAGAACTGGGAGCTGGTCCATCTCTGCTGAACTATAAACTGGCAGTGGTTTCCATCCTACTGACAGAAACTGGGTTCATCTCTGCTGACAGGAACTGGGCTGGTCCACTCTGCTGACCAGAACTGGCTGGCCCTTTCGCTGCTGCAGACTGGGGCTGCGTCCGTGATCGCCGCTGCTGACAGAACTTGGGCTGGTCCATCGCTGGTGACAGAACGGGGCCTGGTCCGTCTCTGCTGACAGAAACTGCGGTCGGCTATCCCTCTCTGCTGACAGTACTGGGCTGCAAGCTGGATTACCACCACTAATTTTATATCATGCTAATAACTGAGGGGCTTCGGTCCGTCGCTGCTGACAGGAACTGGCTGGTCCATCTCTGCTGAACAGAACTGGGGCTGGTCCATCTCCTGCTGACAGAACTTGGGCTGGTCCATCTTCTGCTGAAGAATGGGGCTCGGTCCACGCTGCAGACTAGAAACTGGGCTCGGTCCATCTCTGCTGACAAGAAACTGGGGCTGGTCCCCCGTCGCTGCTGACCAGAACTGGGGCTGGTCCATCTCTGCTGACAGGAGACTGGGTGTCCGTCGCTGCTGACAGAACTGCCTAGGGTCCATTCTCTGCTGACCAGAACCTGGGCTCTGGTCCATCTCTGCGACAGAAAACTGGGGCTGTCCATAGCTGACCAAAAACTGGGGCTGCTGTTCCATCTCTTGCTGGACAGAACTGGGGCTGGTCCGTCTCTGACTGACAGAACTGGGTGTCCATCTCTGCTGACAGAACTGGGTTCCATCTCTGCTGACAAAACGGGGTCGTCCGTCTCTGCGACAAAACTGGGGCTGTTCATCTCTGCTGACAGAACTGGGGCTGGTCCATCTCTGCTGACAGAACTGGGGCTGGTCCCTCTCTGCTGACAGAACTGGGGCTGGTCCATCTCTGCTGACAGAACTGGGGATGGTCCATCTCTGCTGACAGAACTGGGGATGGTCCATCTCTGCTGACGGCGCAGCAGTGACTGGGGCTGGGAGTTCAGAGCAGGGACTGGGGAGGGGATGGTCTGTGGTGACCAGGGACAGCGTTTGACTGGCCTGTGGTGAATACCTTCAGTGGTGGATCCAGGCAGGGGGATGGTTTGTGGTGACCAGGGACAGCGTTTGACTGGCCTGTGGGGAATATGCTTCAGTGGTGGATCCAGGCAGGGGGATGGTTTGTGGTGACCAGGGACAGCGTTTGGACTGGCCTGTGGTGAATGCCTCAGTGGCGGATCCAGGCAGGGGGATGGTTTGTGGTGACCAGGGACAGCGTTTGACTGTCTGTGGTGAATGCCCAGTGCATATCCAGCAGGGGGTGTTTGTTGGTGACCAGGGACAGCGTTGGATGCCCCATGTGGTGATGCCTCATTGGCGGATCAGGCAGGGGAGGTTTGTGGCTGACCAGGACAGCTTTTACTGTCTGTGTTGAAATGCGCTCAGTGCGGATCCAGGACAGGATGGTTTGTGTGACCATGGACAGTCGGTTGACTGCGCCTTGTGATTGCCTCAGTGGCGGATCCAGGCAGCGGGGGATAGTTGTGTTACCAGGACAGCTTTTGACTGGCCTGTGTGTGAATGCCTCAGTGGCGGGATCCAGCAGGGGTAGTTGTGGTACAGGACCAGCGTCGCTCTGGATCTGTGCCGTGAATAGCCTCGAGTGGCAGATCCAGGCAGGGGATGGTTGTGGTGCCAGGACAGCGTTTGGATGGCCGTGTGAATTGCCTCAGTGGCGGATCCAGCAGGGGGATGGTTTGTGGGCCAGACAGGTCTTTATGGTCTGTGTGATGCCTCGGGCGAGATCCAGGCGGGAGGTGTGTGCCAGGGACAACGTTTGACTGGCCTGTGGGAATACCCTTAGTGTGGATCCAGGCAGGAGGGATGGTGGTGACCAGGGACACGTTTGACTGCCTGTGTTTAATTGCCTCAGTGGCGTGATCCCAGGCAGGGGGATGTTAGTGTGTGACCAGGACAGCGTTTGACTGCCGTGGTTGAATGCTCGAGTGGCGGATTCCAGCAGGGGATGTTTGTGGTGACAGGGACAGCGTTTTGACTGGCTGGAATACCTTTTGGTGATCCAGGCAGGGATGGTTTGTAGTGACCAGGACAGCGTTTTTTGGATGGCCTGTGGTTGATATGCCTCAGTGCGGATCCAGCAGGGGTGTTTGTGGTGACCAGGGACAGCGTTTGACTGGCCTGTGGTGAATACCTTAGTGGTGGATCCAGGACTCGGGCATTCGAGCCGTCGTGCAGCAAAACTGGCCCCCGAGATTTTGGTGAGCCCCTCAACCTTGATGAAAACTGCCTCAAGTAAGTCCTCAGCAGGTGAAAATGGACCTCTGTTTGTGAAATTGGATCTTCTCTAGATCGTAATGGTCCCTCCCATGTTTAAATGGATCCACTCCAGGGGCGGATCCAGAGGGGGGCAGCGGGGCTGGCAGCCCCCCTCAATGGGAATTGGCGCCCCTGCGCGCGAGGCGCAGGGGCACTAGTTTTGCGCCGAAGCGCAATCTGGGGCGCCGCAGGCGCCCCCAAACCCATTGAGGCGCGTCTCCAACCCATGGAGGGCGCCTTCAAACCCATGGTTAGGGGCGCCTCAAAAACTCATGGAGGGCGCCACCACCCATGGTTGGCGCCCCAAACCCATGAGGGGCCCAACCCATAGGAGGGTCGCCCCCAACCTGGAGGACGCCCCAAACCCATGGAGGGGCGCCACCAAACTGGTGGGCGCCCTCAAACCTATGGCGGGCGCCCAAACCCATAAGAGGGGGCGCCCCAAACCCATGGAGGGCGCCACCAGAACCCTGGTGGGGCGCCCCTAAACCATGTAGAAGCGCTCCCAAAACCACGGAGAGCGCCCCTTGGCCTGCAAAAGTGCACCCCAATTGCCCAAAAGTATTACTGAATTTCAGACTTCGGAAGGCGTCTCAATACTTGGAAACGTGCCCTCGAGGCCTATAAGGCATGCACACCAAATCTGAGGGAGGGCGACCAACTCTGAGAAGGGGTGTTACAAACAAAAACCATAGTAGGAGTGCCACAAACCATAAAGCGCCCCTAATCCCAAGGAAGGCGCTCCCAATTCCAGGAAGGGAGCCCTGATGCCCAAAAAGCCCCCCATACCTCGGAAGGGCATCCCGAAACTCGGAATTGCACCCTTACACACGAAAAGGTTCACCCCAAATATAAACAGTGCGCACCCAAACTCATTAAAGGGTGCCTTCAAACCCATGGAGGGTGCCCCTAAATCAGAGCATTGTAAAAAAAGGTTTAGGTGTGTTACAACAATGAGCTATTTTGCGCGACACTGCAATTTTTCCATAAACTTGCTGCACCTCACGACCAATGGCCATGGCCACTAATTAATCAAGGGAGAAAGTCCCCCTTCCGCAAGACCATTTGGGGGGGGGACATGTAATGCAAGTATGCCCCCCCCGCGCGTTCCTCCAGTGGCTGTAAAAAGCGATAGTTAGCCCGCGACCTGCGGGGGGGAGGGCGGGGGGAAATTTGCCTCTCACGGATTTTCTAAATAACTTGAACAATATACACTATATACAATATATCGAAGGGAAACTCTCAGTACCTTATGCTGCATCAATTATACTTCATATCATATCTCTATTAAATCGATACAGACCAGGAATCGATAGGATCCAGGGGGCGAAAGGGGCCACGCCACCCTAAGCCCCTGAAATTATTATTTTCCTTGCATCCCCCCTAATAAAAAAACGGTTTTAGACCAAAAGGCGGCCACTAAAATGTATAATAAAATTGCCCTTTGAAAGCAGTCAAAAATCAGCTATCCACAGTCAAACTGAAAAAAAACGCGCCGCATTCGCGCATGACACCAGGTTCGTATTTTGCTTAATACAAATATCGAAAATGGAAAAAATGCATTGCATTATTGTTCTGGTAGAGGTTCTCCCTGGCGGTAATTGCTGGCCCCCGGGAACAATATGCTACATTCATACAAGATGGCAACCATAAAGGGGTTACCTGCGGCTATGGCTCCACTAACGGTCAGGGCGGATCCAGCCGCTTGGTTTTGGGGGCCAACGGCAACTGGCGGATCCAGACTCTTTCCGTGGGGGCACCTTTTTGTGGCAAAAAGGAATCTCATTTTGTATCCGTGGATTTGGGCTGGTCACCTTATTTTGGCATTGGAGATTAACAAATGAACTTTTTGGAAAACAAAATTCTAAGAAAAAACACTTTTCGTTGGTTTTTTCGATAAAAGAAACACATTTTCGGGGACAAAAACGCTAAAAATTACACCAAAAACGCGATATTCCCGTAGCATATACCGCACATAGAGTATAATAAACGTTTATCCATACCAACTCACAGGGCATCATCGAAAGATCCTTGAGGGGTTGGCTGAAATGACGAAAGCAATTATATCCATTTTTTATGCGTGATTTAAGCCTTTACAGCATTTTTAATGTATATTTCCATGTTATAATAGGTACTTAGTTAGTTGCGCCTCACGCGATTTTTCCTGGTTCGCTGATTAAACCTTGTCAAGGCTGGAGAAGAAGAGGCACAAAATAGTTAATTAATTTCGATTCAGCTTTAAACGAAGACAATGACGGTGGCTTCGTTATGACGATGCTATTTGGCACCCCCATACCGATACGACGCCGCGAAAGCGGCGTGAAATGTTTAATTATGTTTAGTGAAAAACGACATTTTCATATTGGAACCAGACTCTAATTGGAGCCAAGCCTCGGTGCACCCCTTTTCCTGTTGCACAGCTGGAATGATGCAGAAAGTGAGGTGAAGAATGGAATGTAGTTTTTAATACGCCATTAGCTCGAAAGTTATTAAATCCGACGAATGACCGGTTGGCGGTTAACCACTCAACAATAAAATATAAAATAACAATAATAATACTAATAAGCTTGTTACGGCTGTACCTATACATCTGTTACCAAACTATAACAACTGGTAAAGTGGCAAATGTGTTTTTAAAGCAAGATTGAGGCAGAAGACACAGAATGGTCCCGTGGGATCTGGAGGAGCCTAGTAGGAATGACTTGGGGGAGATGTCGTGTCTGGTCCCCACTATTACTGCTTTCGGTGCCAGCTAGGTTGAATTTGGGCACCGCTGAGCAGCTTTCGGGTGCCGATCCGCGTTCAGTTTCGTTCCGTCGCCTTTTTGGAATCGGCAGACTAGCTAAGCATGTAGCCCCGCCTTGAAAGTTAATATGTTGAATGAAGGGCCCAGTAAGTTATATTTGATGGATAGTCCCCGTGGCCAGTAATTACGCCAGGGGAGAGCTTGCAGACACTTAATGTTAATTTCGTTTTCCTATTTTCGCAAATTTGTATAAGCAGTTTGCCAAACTTATGTCATGCGCGAAGCGGCGGCGATTTTTCCGTTTTTGCTGGGATAGCTGGGATTTTGACTGCTGCAAAGGCAGTTTTACGATAAAGTTTGCCCAATTGTCCGACCGGTTTATTTTTTACTGTGTGTGTTTTTTTTCTGGGGGAAGCAATCATAGTGTCAGAACCTTTGGGAGGCCATGCCCCGTGGCCCCTCCCCTGGATTCCGCCTCCGACTCACGGTCTGGTTTCCAATATTATAATCTCATTTTAAAAGACTAAAATTAAATTTTCCACGCCGCTTCGCGCGTCACATCATAACCATCGTCATAACGAAAGCCAAATCGTCATCGTATTCGGTTCGACGTTTATACACTGAATTGAATGAATTAACAGTTAAAGGGAGTGTGTTCTACTCAACATTGGTCATGTGGAGTTTGTTACCACTAGCCCGCGCCGGGCCGGTGCTCGGCGCCACCTTTCCTCGGGCCGGGGGGGTGTCTTAGACACCCCCCCTTCTAACCGGCTCCTATGGAACCTAGACATAAACCAAAAAAACCGTTCGAGAGCTCGTCAAAAGGGATTTGGAAACTACTTTCGTTGAAAATGTTGCTCAGGTCAAATTAGAGTACACCAGAGTCAGGTAAAAGGTCAAATTTTCTCAAATTTTCCAGATTAGAATAATCTCCAGATATCCCCAAATATCTCGGAAACTATTATTAGCCTAGGAGTAATCATGGAAGAAGCATTAGATAGCTATTTAAATTTGCAATCGCATATAGTCCTCAATTTCAGTCTCAGGTGTCAATAGTTTGGGATCCAAAGAGGTCATCAAAAGTGTTCAAAATTGCAGTTTTTGGGGTAAAATATGTTTTCCCGAATAAAACTTTTTATCTTAAATGGACACATAACTCAATTTAACATTATCGTGTTTCCTCTCGTCAAAGACGCTTTGAAACATATAACATGTGACCTCTAAGGTCAACTTCAAAAGTTGACCTCAGGTCAAGGTCATTTGGTGACCCCAGATAGGTCATGTTGCAATTGGGGCGACGCGGCAGACGATACAAGTACAGTGGTGTAACCGCTCGTCTCTATCTTCATTTATATTCAGAAGTTATTAGCAAATAATTGCTGATGAACCTCAGATGACCTCAGATGACCTTGTAGAGATCTTTTAGAAGCAATCCACCCAGGTTCAGTTCAGAATGAGCTAAAAAAACATGATTCTGAAACAATCTGCCTGATCCAATGCATACTTTCAGAATAAGGAGCATCTGTTTATTTTCCCATTCACTTATAATGGGAGGTCAGAAATTGACCTGAACCTTAGGTCACCGATATCAAAAATCCGAGATATACAAAACTTTAGATAATCATGCTCTATGAAACCTGTGAGTACGGGAAACCAATCCGCTAAAAACTGTGGCTTTGTGGAACACAAACTTCGGAGTGGGGTCGCTTGACCTAGCCTGGTTGACCTGACCTGACATGACATATTGGTCAAAACTTTTTTGAAAGCTGGAACAAAAGATGACAGAACAGTACTGAAAATTTTTGGCGGCGCCTACGCGCCGCCGTTTTCCCGATATCCAGGGAAAAACCTGAGGGCGGGGGATGGCTAAACACCCCCCCCGGCCCGGCGCGGGCTAGTCTGTAGAACATATTTTTTCGGAATTTAGCCATGTACTTCATTTCCCCAGAATCACTTTAGTTGCTTTGAGATATTCCAAAGTCGCCAATCACATACTGGCAGTAGATAATTATCAATAGTCGCCAAGAGAGCTTTCGCCACTAGAAGCATGCTCTTAAATTACAACGCTAGCATATATTGTTAGCTCTTGGCCAGTGCGCCATTATAGGTAACATCTTCGCTACTCTGTTTATAATGACGATCGTTATTTGAGTTTTGAAACAAAACAAATTGCCAAAAAACAGAATTATAAGTAAAAATTAAACTAAAAGGTGGCCTCCAGACGTGAATTTTATCTAACCAATTAATCAAAGGTTTGGTACCCAAAACAGAACTTTTTACTTCTTACCGTTAATACAAATATTATTTGACATTTCAAAAAGAGTAGCACAACTCCCTTTAAGCTTCTTTCCTTTACAAGGGCCCACCTTATCTCTACACCGCCTATACTTTGGGTTTATCAGGGCAAACACGTACAAATTTCCGCGCTTCTTTACGACGCTAAATAACATGTACATATAATATAACATGAAAATACACATGTAAATGCTCAAGGGGTTGAAATACACCGCAGAAAGGTAGGAGTACACGTTTTCGTCATTTGACTGACTCACCATTTACAAATTATCGGCGACGCACCTGTGTAGGTACAGTTGAAGATTGGGCTGATGACGCTCTCCTTACCCACCCACCCCGTCAAACAACTTCCTCGCTGACGGCCTGCTATCCCTTCCACCCCGCTCAATACATTTGGAAATATTCCACTGGATTCGGCCCCTTCCCCAAAAACCCAACGGCTATATCCTCCCATGCATCTATATGGGTGTAGTACGTGGGAATATTGACGTTGTATTGATGTCATGGCATTTATTTGGTGTAAAAACGATAAATGTTTGGAAAGCGTACAACATTGAGTATTAATGCAAATTTAAAAGGTCAGAAGAAAGAAAATGACATTGGCTTCAAATGGCTATCTCCGATTTACGTAACTTTTGGTTTTAACTTCCAAAACTCATCAAAATCGTTTTTGTTTCGGAAAAAAACACGGCGCCCCCTCAGGTGCCAAAAGAGGCGCCCCCTAGGGCCTGCAGCCCCCCTCAATGAAAATCCTGAATCCGCCACTGATCCACTCAAATAGGCCTCGAAGGACCAGAACGTGCTTCTTCACGTTCAGACTGGAACTTTTTAGTCACTCATTCGACTATGGGTACTTTCAGTGATCAAGTAGGAACCATTATTACACAGCCGCTACCTCTGGATCCCCACTGAACCGAGACAGGGTCTGAACTTCAACAATCTGCGGTCAGTTCAGTATATCAGTATATATCGATCCATCCTTTGTTCCGGCCAAGCGGCTGCCCACCACCAATCGCTAAAAGGCAACGAAACAACGCGGCGGCTCGACTTCCGTGAGCTCGTTGATTGCTTATGTCACTGTTAGGCAGTAGGCACGCCAATATGTTCGGCACGCGACCGACAAAACCAGCGAGCGAACGCCGCGCCTGCCATCTGTTGGCGGTGACGGGAAGATGAGCGCTCGCCCCTGGTGGCGCTAACGGGAAGCTCTGGTGTGGGTCTGATCTAGGGAGCGCTGCAGGTGCCGTAGTCGGTTCGTTGGACAAAGAAAATATGTTTACTGTAGATAAACCTACCGAGCGTTGGAGAGTGGCATATTAGATCTTAAGCATGAATCCATTTGAGAATCTGAGTCTGAGGGTCTACGGAAATTTATTTTGTTTTGACAAAAAAGGAATTTATGACAGGATGCCTTATTGGACGATAAAATCAGATGGTGTAGGTGGATGGGAAATAAACAAATAATATAAGCATCCTGGTGGCAAAACACTGGCAGATCGGAAAGGGCGGCTATAGGGGTCATCATCCCTAAAATGCCTGAGTTCGGCCTAACTAGACACATTTCCTCTTTGAAGAAAAAACTTTTGCTAAGCAAAGTTTGTTTAAATCAGCTATATTAGACAATGGGGTGAAACAAGATACCTAAGTTTATATAAGTGAGTCACTCTTTTGGGATTTGGTACCCAAAACAAACTTTTTACCGTTCTGTACCCATCCTTGTAGAGAATGATGAACGTATCATATCCAAAAGTTTGGATGTTATGGAAATAAACTTTTTAGCCCATCCATTCTTAGATAAATATTTACTTACATCGTGGAGGGAAAAAATGTACCACATTTTAAACTTCAGTAAACCCCCACAAAATTGTATCACATCCGTTGTTGCATAGTAGCATATTGAATAACTTTCTGATTTTGTATCCATTTGTTGTCCTCTTTCTAGCATTCTTTAACATGTGTACGCCATATGCACTCTCATAAGCACTAAATGTGCTCATTTTCTTGCGGGGCACAGGTTGGCTTGATTTTTTTTACATTACAGGTGACATGGATCACGTTTTTTGCTGATGATTTGAGTATCTCGTCTGATGGCTTGTTTCGGTTCTTCCAGTTTCTGGAGACCACCCTGAAATAGCACATTTCACCTGAAGTATCTCCAGAAAAATAAATGTCAGGTTAGGTCAGGACGGGTCGAAATAGAGCACGGACCAAGCATGACCTCGTCTTCCAGTTGATGACATGGTCATTGGAGTGCTGTTGCAGCCATGCAATCGAGCGGCTGGACGTGTGGGACTTCCCGCCATCCCGCTGAAGTCACCAGCTGTCAGCTGATCACCACCACCACCACCGTCAACGACACACCTCATTCAACCACGTCATCCTCGTGACCACGTCATCAGGCGGAAGACGAGGCATGCCGGGGTCCTCGCGATTCTCCTGACTTGGTCGTTTTTTGGGGGATACCTTTAATCAAAGGTTCATATATCGGGACGACTTCCAGAAACTGGGAGAATCGGAACAAGCCTACATGCGAGATATTCGAACTATCAGCATAGAAACACTTAAAGTTATATGTGAGGCTGAAAAACGAGCCGATATGTGCCTGCAAAAAGAGCACTTCATGACTTTTGAGCACGTGCTGTGGTATGTGTGCATATATATAGTACTGTGCTGTCAGCTGTGTGCATAATGCATATAGCATATAAGTGTAAACCATGATGGTTACCAATTTCCATGCATTTTGTCAAATTTGTAATAGCCGTTTTCACGATGGATTATTTTGCGCGAAATGTTTTAAAACATTTTAAAATGTTGTATAATATTTTAGTAGTAGCCGTTTTCACGATGGACTAAATTGCGGAAAAAAATGTTTTCACTCTCGCCCTACGGGACCGTAAGGCGAGGGTTAAAACATTTCTCGCAAATTAGTCCATCGTTAAAACGGCTACTACTAAAATATTTTAAAACATTTTAAAATGTTTTCAAACATTTCGCGCAAAATAAACTATGTGAAAAACGACTCCGTATATTTTTTACCATCCGGTCACACTAGTTCCTATGCAAAGCAGACACGTATTCAGTATTTCTCCACAAGGAGGGACACTCGGTGGAGCATTAACATTTTTATCCTCAGCCATAGGTTGTTGACCAAGGTCGGGATGGTAGATAGGGTCATCAGAGCAACTCATCTTTACATTGTGTAAATGTGTTTTTCTCAGGGGGCTACGTCCCTGTCTGCAATCAAGTTTCTAAAAACACTGTGGTCTGGTGCCTTTTACTTCATGTAGGTTGCGGGATGAACCCTGGCGAAAGGAAGAGACTCTCAGCCGGTGATGGAAATCGATGCATCTATAATAACGCTTAACTCAACGGTCTAACCTGGCATGATTTTAGTTCGTTGCAGCATGTGTCATAAGCGATATATCATACTGAAAATATTTTGATGTTATTTTTCCTCTCTTCTCTGCCTTGTTATCAATATCACTTATAAGCGCTTAAAAAACGTTATTAAACGCAACCTTTTGCTTAGTATCATTTACTACACAGCATAAAATAAAGCAGCTGAGACGCTTCTGCTCGGTGTGTACATTTCCAGGGCCCGTTGCATCTCCTGCCGCGGGTAGGCGCCGGGAACTAATTCATACAAATGTTGTGCGGTCCTGTTTCATTACGACCTTCGGAGCCGATGGAGACTAACGTTTATGTAACGTTTATGTAACGTTAGACTAACGTTTATGTCTGGGAAGCGACAACAGGTCGAGGTCGGCAATTCCGGAACAGCATAAATAGATTAAGGAACAGACTGTGTATTTGTCTTGCGCATATTAACTCTATTCCTTGCGGGCGGCTAGAACTACGTTAACGTGCATGTCAGGTTCTGCTCCCCCCCACACCCACACCCAGAGATCTCGAGAACCGTTTGGTCGATTTCAATGCAACAAACGCCATTCTATTTGTCATCAAAAGGTATTTATATTTGGACCCATACATTTTTTGGTTCCAAAATGGGGGCAAAAAATACGAACATTTTAGATGTTTTTGAAAGTCATTGCTGCCATGTGGCTCAACCAATATTCATTACCCAAACACTTTTGAGCTCCAAATGTACTGGTCTTAAAAAAGACAAGACTCACTATTAAAAATTATAGGCGTATTCAGGGGATGTAAAATGGGGGATTTTCTGATAACAAATATGTGTCATTCGAGAATGCTTGGGGCGTCACATCTGGACATTATTTGCTGTAATTGGAATGTAATATATTGCGCTTAGGCGGATCCAGATTGTTAAATGTAATATATACGCTTAGGCGGATTCAAAATTGTACATATTTTGAAGCCTCTGCTTCAAAATATGTACAATCCCAGTAAGTATGATGAATATTGCAGTGAAAACTTCTCTGACGCATTTATTGCACCGCTTACTACGAAGGGAGTATGCGTCACCCAACTGCATTCGTAACATCCTCCCCAAAACAGGACCCCGACTGTCCGCCTGTGCTGGGCTGATTTGGTTTTTCTTAAAATGTTGACATAACACAGCACACACGTAATTAAATTTGAGAAAAATCCATAAAATGTCAAGACGCTTCAATAGAGTATGAGCAGCAAGTGAAAAGCTACAGGATAGGTGGTGGGTAGGGGGGAGGGGCAGAATCTGCCCAGCAAGGAATAGGGTTGAATGAGACTTGAAGCTCGTAATGTGAGAAGACTTCGAATAACTATTTTTGTGTGCAAATTAAATTAGCTACAGCAGTCCAAAATACAAATTTACAAATATGTTTTAATGGAATTATGTATAATCTGATAAGAACATCAAGTGAGACATTACTTTATTTATATTTTTTAATAAAGGTATTCAATATTGTCGACTTTATTGTTGATATTGTTTATACTGCACAACAAAACGCTCTTTGCAAGTGACGCTCCTTACTTTGCCTGGCATTTAAATGACGAAAAGTGAGCTTTTGACGAATAATGGAACACGTTTGTCAGGAATATTGAGGAGTGACAACTACTCAAGTCATAAAATTGGCCCTCATAATATATTGAAGATATTTGTAGGGCTAAGTTTCCTTTGAAGTATTTAAACATGTTTTTATGTACAAAGCTGCTCGAATATTTATCAATTGCTATGACACTTGCTTCATTGTCATGCAACATTCAGAGTCATAAGAATTAAGTATCACAATAATTTTATCTACGTCTCCAAACATAGATACTATTTCAACGTTATGCTTAGATTGACAGTCTCCGTGCGAAGACCTCTTGCTCACGTTGGGGCCTTTATAATTGTATTTATTTATTTGTTCATTCAAGTGATCACCAACAGGGTCACCCCACTTACAGGTAAAGTAAAAAAGGCATGGATATCAGACAGTAGGTACAGCTACAATATCAATGTAAAAAATATAAGATATACTTCGCAATATCAGTCAACACGCTATAAATACATGGACAATAAAATAAAAATGATGCTAAATAACGACGAAAAAATAAAAACATAAAAACAACCAAACAAAATATGATACAATGTAAAGGAAAAAAACAGCGATCGTAAAAGACACGGTATGCTAAAAAGTGCTAAAGAGATGCAACGTAAGTTAATACACGGGCTTTAAAGTACCAGAAGCGTCTGCAAAAACGTCTGCCTCTGGAACGCTGCTTAGAAAGGAGTTGACTAGATGTGGTACCCTGCAGAATAAACCCCGTTTCACGGTGTTCACTCGTGGACGGGGCGCACAGAAAAACAGTCTGCGAGTGCGGATCGATCGAGCAGGTGCTGAAGGTGAAATTGCTGTTATAAAAAAGGATATGATAATCTGAATTTTGAGTGAGAATATTCCTGGTGAAAAGTAGGTCGTGCTGAAACTCGAGTTGAGGCTAGAAGTTATCCGAAAATGACTCAAAAGATCAGCATATGCCAGGGAAGCGGTGTCCAGCCGGTCTGCCGTTGTCCGGATGTTTGTGTGCATATAAGCCATATCAAAATTTATGTGGTATCTCGATCGATCCGCACTGTGTGTTGGTGTCGCGGCCGCCACCCGTTCCAGATCACACTTGCCATATTGTCTAGGAGTCGGAGCGAACGTTGGAGAAGTAGGCACACATCAAAGCGGCTTTGATTTTAATTTTTGATCTTCCTAAGCCGGTTTGAAATGATCGGAATAATAATCCGAGGCTTCGGCGTGCTCTCCTAACAATGTTGTTGATGTAAGAGGCGAAAGTGAGCTTGGTATCTAGAGTGATACCCAGGTCGCGAATTTCTCCAACGTTCTCGAGTTTCGTGGAATTAATAAAATACTCTGTCCGGACGGGCGCGCGCCTGAGGGTGGTCGTTAATGATCTGCATTTACTTGGATTTAGAGTAAGTCCCCATCTGACGGACCACGCTGTCAGACGACCTAGATCCTGCTGCAGCAGCAGTCCGTCAGATGGTGAGATAATTTTGCGGAAAATTTTAACGTCGTCTGCATACATAAGGCAGCCGGAATCAATTTCGCGTGGCAAGTAGTTGATAAACAGTGAGAACAGAAGCGGAGCCAAAAGAGATCCTTCTGGAACGCCAGATAATTATGGTTTCCAGCTGGAAGTTTTGCCGTTGAGAATGACCCTCTGACGCCTATCGGACAGATATGAGACGAACCATTTTAAGGCAATTTCATCCAAATTATAGGAATGTTTTAGTTTGTGAATAAGAAGCGTATGATTCACGCTTTGGAAAGCAGCCGAGTAATCTGTATATATAGCGTCCGTCTGATATCCGTCCGATATGGCCTCCCATGCTGACTTAAAGGGAATTATAGCACCTATGGGGAAAAGTATTTGGAAATGATGGGAGAAGAATGCCTGATACGGTCCTGGCATTCATTTTTGCGAAAAAAGGCAGGGAATTTGTTGTCATTTTATGAAAAATATAGTAATATGTTAACATGTTGTACGTCACACCAATCTTGCGTCAACCAAAGCGAAGTTGTGTCGCACAAGGAGGCATCGAACGGCAAACTTTTTGCGCCCCGCCAGTGACAGCTTGCTGTGCCGGCCACCGCCACGATGGGTCCACCGGTAGGCGTGAACGCGACTGGCTGGGTCGACCGGCGCTCGCTCGCGCTTGGGAAGGGACGGGGGCACGCATACGGTGAACCACTAGTGTGCCGAGCGCCTGACCGACCGTTCGGTGGCGCGTCGGGGGCGGACGCATAGGTAACTGAAAACTGGGCTGACGGTTCAAAAAGCGAAGTGCTGGTCAATCACAGTGTTAGTAACTACTTATGACGTTATGCGAAACGTCACAGAATTTTGTGACGTTGAAATATGACCACATATGACCAACGGTTTTTGCGTGTGGAAACTCAGCAATTAGGTCGCTTTGGAGGGGAAAATTTCGGATTCTTGGGGTTTCTCAGCACACCCGACAATCTGGCTATTCTCAGTTAAAAACTAATTGTTAAAGGTTGCTATATTCCCTTTAAGATAAACGGCAAGATTAGTGACACACGATCGCCTGGGAAATTAAAACCGTGCTGCTCATATGCCAGGGCCGGTGAAACATGCTGATGCAGTTGGTCGTAAATTACGCGCTCGAGTATCTTTCCGAAGAGAGGAAACAGGGACACTGATCGGTAATTTGATGGGGATTTTGTATCACTCTTTTTGAAGATAGGAATGATGTTTGCCTGCTTCCACCTCTCCGGAAAAACACTCGATCTAATGGAGGCATTACAGATCTTAATTGATGCCGGATTCACCAGCTCACTGCAATTCGACAATAATTAGCGGGCGCTTATTGTTAATCTGGGCCGCAGGCCTTGTTAGAAGGTACTGATTTTAGGGCAGCTCCAACTAGCGGCTTCCCGACACAGGAAGCCGATATATTACCCATCGATATCATAAGCAGGTGCGCGTCCGGCAGAGCTGCTACACCTGGTTCGGTAAATTTCGCGGCGAAGGTGTCACCAAGCAGTTCAGCACGACCCTGATCGTCAGTAACTAAGTTACCATCGGATGCACGCAGTACAGGCGAAATACACGATTTGTTAGTAACACATTTTAAAAACGACCAATATCGCTTTAGGCTAATTTTAAAATCTACTGTCAGCCCGCGCAGGCATTGAAAGTATATCAAATTAGACAGTGCTTTAAAATCCCTCCTTTTGTTTGCAAAATCAGCCCTGGCCTCCGGTACGGGGTTTCGACGCCTGCGTCGGTACGCCGCTTCCTTCAGGCGTAAGGCGACACGCACGGAACTATCGAACCACGGTGGCGTCCCGCGCCGGAGGACACCGTGGGGCAGATACTATCATGGGTGCCCAAACCCCAAGCCCAACCCAGCCGAAATCCATGAACACCAAGCCCAGACCCAGACCAGACCCATTCAAGCTTCATTAAATATTGATACCCATTGCCATTTGGGGCCCATTCAGATAAGACAGAAATTATTTTCACAAAATTTGCAATCATAACCTAGCATGTTGACTTCATATAATATTAACGATAAATAATAGTAGGCACCTGTGTCTTGCTGCTGATTGAACCTATCGAGCACTTGCGGTCAACATTATCATATTAATCAGACCTAGGATTAGACATGGTTTACAAAATCTTACTGCCCTATTACTTACCACGATGTATTGCTGTTATATAATTGCCAAAGTCTATTGTTTAAGTGTCCTTTATCATATTAAAAACACATATTTACCTGGTTAAACATCTGGATGTCAAGTAAAAAATAACTTTTAGCGACATTATTCCAAAATTGTCATACCCATGCCCGCCCATACCCATGAAAAGTCAGAAAATCATTGACCCAAACCCAGAACATTTGGGAAAGAATTGAGTGTGGGCACCCAGTTGGGTGCAATCCAGGCCCTGATAGTCCCTCATGCCGTAGAGGATGTAGTGCGGCGATTGCGGAGTTTCTATTAGAGAGTGTAGAAGGTATCTACCGCCTCGTCGACGCCCAACGCTCGTCCAGAGTCCCCACGGAATCAGGGACTATTACTTCGGCGCAGACATCGAAGTCCGCTCCGTTTTAGTATTAAACACAGAGCGTCTGGTCAATAGAGGGCAACGATGTCCGGGCACTGTGACCGTGGCAACAGTCTCTCTGTGGTCAATTTGACCTGAAGGTACTGAACACATTCGTGCATATACATTTAAACGTATATGCCTAAACTTATTTGTATATTACAAATCACATAGAATATTTTGGGGAATCGAAGTGGCCCCCGTCAGAACTCTAGGAGTTGCCCACAGTCAGTAGCGTACCCAGGATTCGCTTCAGGGGGGGGGGGGATTTTTTTTTGTCGGGGCTCAAGGTTACCCCACACAAAAATCATCGGATTTGGCCCACTATATTTTTAGAGGGGCATATTTTCAACTTGAAAAAAATCACAAAAACAATAATTTTCAGGGAACCCCAGGTACATCCACAAAAAATCACCGTATTTGGCCAGGCCGGCGAAATACGGCGAAATTGTGCGAGAGCACCGTAGGCACAGGCCCTATTTCGTGCACTGAGGCACTAGCAGGAGGCACAGGGTTGCACGTGCCCCCCCCCCCCAATGGACCGACTTTTTCATTAAGAAATGATCGGCTACGTCCCTTTTTGCGATTTTTTTTTGGGCCCTGCAAAATATCGTGGCCAAAATCCGGGATTTTTTTTGCGCCATTTTTCAGGGGTGGCCTTTGCTGAGAGGGAGCCCCTTGGGATGCCGTGCCCCCCCTTGTCGAAGGTCTGGCTGCGTCTCTGGCCGCGCTAGCCAAATGTGAGGTCCAGTTGATACTCCAAAGGCCTTGGTTGCTCTGCATTCATGAAACCCCAGAGCCGCCTGAGGGGGCACTCTGACCTACAGAACCTTGGAAAAAAGTTGAAGTGCTCTGAATTCATTAAAGACCACGCTTTGCGTGATCTATGACTCTGACCACCTGAGGGGGCCTTCTTGCCACCTGAGAAGGCACTCTGGCCGCCTTAGGGGTACTCTGGCCGCCTGAGAGGGCACTCTGGCAGCCTGAGGGAGCACTCTGGCCGCCTGAGGGAGCGCTCTGGCCGCCTTAGGGGTACTCTGGCCGCCTGAGAGGGCACTCTGGCCGCCTGAGGGAGCACTCTGGCCGCCTTAAGGGGTACTCTGACCTCAAAAACCTCTGGAGAACCTCTGAAGAACCTCTGATATGCTCTATCACGCTTCACTAAGATCACATCACTAAGATCACGCCTCCCTTGGTCTTTAGAGAGAAAATAGGGTCCTTCTGGCCCTATTTCCAAAGGGAGCCCATTGGCCTAGGGGGCACGCACGGACCTTCAGGTGGGGGGGGGGAATTTCCCCTTTGCCCCCCCCCCCCTTGGGTACGCCTATGCCCACAGTAGAACATCAGTAAATAACATCAGTCAACAGTAGAGCATAAGTCAATAATTGTTGAACCCGGAAACGCAACTTTTCAGTGGTCCTAGACGGTCCCTTCAGAAGGAAACATCCGTACCATGTTAAACGGCCTGTGTTGAGCTGTGGTGATTATTTTCTCAGTACTCTGTGCTGTCTGACCTGACCCATTTATCGCTCTCAGCGACTTTTGTCTCTAACAGCCCGTTGAACCAGAGTGTGCATGTAAAATGTGTGTGCGTTGCCGTTTAGGTGTCACATGACTTCATCCAGTGAGGTAGCGAAGGAGAGGGAGGGGCTATTCCCCGTGATACAGGAGGGCAAAGCCCATAGCATAGGGGGCAGGGGATACATGAATATACAGGGGCTATGCCCTCTGATATTTTTACACTAGATAAATGGGATTCTGCTGACAACCCGACCCTCCCCCTTCGCCCCCCCCCAATACAAAACATTCGGCTGAGGGTCGAGATTTGATTTTTTCACTGACGTCCCCCTCCCTGATAAAAATCCTGGCTACGTGCCTGACTTCATCTGACCGTGCTGACATCTCAACTAGTACGCGTGCGTGCGTGCGTGCGTGCGGCGTTGTCGTGCGTGCGTGCGTGCTTTGCGTGCGTGCGTGCGTGCGTGCGTGCGTGCGTGCGTGCGTGCGTGCGTGCGTGCGTGTGTGTGTGTGTGTGCGTGTATCTACGTATACATGTATGTGGTGGGGGTGTCGGTGGGTGAGCTGCTATAGAGGATCGATGACAGTCGCCCTGTTGCTCGCAGTCAGACGGGTCGGGGCGTCAGTCGACGTCTGCCCGCCGCCCCGACTGGCCGCCGACCCGCCGCCAGCTCGAGCTGGTGCCGCGCGCTGCCGTGACCTGGAGCTGCGCCTCGTCTGTGACGAGAGCGAGAGAGCGAGAGAGCGAGAGAGCGAGAGAGCGAGATAGCGAGGAGAGCGAGAGAGCGAGACGGACTGTGATCTGGTCTGTGACTGGGGACTTTGGTCGGGTTCTTCGGGGCACTGCGAACTGGTAGTGTTCGTCGAGTGGTGCTTTGGTCGCGTATGTGACCCGTTCTGTTGGGAAACGTGAGCTGAACTGCCAAGTGGTCGACCTTCTGTACCACTGCTCTGACGGTGATCGTCGTGTGAATCTACTCGCGGCGCTGTGGAGTGGTTTTCCTCCGGCGTTGTGACTGTGGGCTGGTGTAGCGACCCACGGCGCGGACACCTGGTGTGCCGTTCGACGACTTCGTGATTGGGGTCTCGTTTGGCGACTCCGTGATTGGGGACTCGTTCGGCGACTTCGTGATTGGGGTCTCGTTCGGTTCTGTGACTGATGACCGTGCCTGACCGGGCATCGGCACAGAAAAACGCCACCACGGACATGCAGCAGCAAGACGAGGTAGGCTTTCGGGGCACCGCAACCCGCGGTGGGAGGAGAGGGTGTAGATGCGAAAAGCTTTGACACCTTATACGATATATTTTGCTGGTAAAGGTATCGCATGTGGTACCTGTAAAATTGAACTGTTTTCCAGTCTATAAGCACATTTAAAGGATTTTTTTTCAGATGTGGAAACTAAATCTGCTATAAGACAGTTTTCCTAATTATTTTTATGTTATTTTTGTCGTTCTTCATGTGGAAGTGTTTACTCGTCGTCGCATTTACTCGTCGCGGAAACCTTCACACATTCATACGTTCACATATCTTTTTTGTCAAAGATTGGTCTCTTAATTTCTTCATGTCAGCTTTCTTTACACCCAAACAGCTTCATCTCGCGTTTCTACCGACTGACAATGCGTCATCTGTGCAATGTGCATCATCATGATGTCGTATTTGTTTACGCATCCACAAATCATTGTTTTTACAAATAATGTGTAATTTCACACAGTCATGAATACGTCTCTAAAAAAACGCCCCACATTTCCTAATAGCTAGCTGAAAAACTTCTAAGACTCATTTGACCTTTACGCATTCATTGAATAACTACGTTTTCTTGTGTCCACAATTATTTAGAGTTTTGTCAAACATATTCCTTATGGACTATGACATTGATAGTAGCCGTTTTTACGATGGATTATTTTGCACGAAATGTTTTAAAACATTTTGAAATGTTTTAAAATGTTTTAGTAGTAACCGTTTTCACGATGGACCAATTTGCGATACATTTTGTCATCCTCGCCCTACGGGACCGTAGGGCGAGGGTTAAAGCATTCTTTCGCAAGTAAGTCTATCGTGAAAACGGCTACTACTATAACATTTTAAAACACTTTAAAATGTTTTAAAACATTTCGCACAAAATATTCCATCATGAAAACGGCTAGTTACATTTGAACCAAAAAAAAAAACACATTTAAATGAGGGTAATGATTCCAAATACCAGTCCAACACACCAAGCCGCCCATGTAGCTCAGTGGGAGAACGCTGGACTCCTGACCTATCCCGGTAGTGGCATCCCGGGTTCGAGTCGCTTCGGCGCTCGCTATTTGCTCCTGACTGGGGATGGCTTGCGGCCCGGTCTGGCAGCGGTCGCACTCAAAGGCCATGGGTAACGTCAGTAGAGCGGGGCAGAAACCGTGTCCAGGTATGTTGAGGGCACGCTACAACTTTCTGTCTCTAAATTATGCCGGCCAACAGAAGGCGCGATCGGGTGGTGACGGGTTCAGTGCAACAAGTTCTGCTTAAGCGAGGGTTCCTGACCTCAGCAAGTCATCCACCAAAACATTCGGACTTAAATTTATAAAAAAACACGAGTTATCAAATGATGAAAGAGGAACGATTGTAACTAAGACTTACATAGATGCCAGGTAAGACACTGCTAAAATTGAAATATAACCTTTTGTTCTTCTCGATGTTGTGATACCATCTGCGGACGTAAAAGCTAAGATATTTTGCATAGCATTGCGGAATTACAAATGTTTTTCAACATGCAGAGCAAGAAGATGAGACGCAGACATGCGCAAAGGGATTTGTTCTTACTAAAACCAGGGCGGCAAAGTTCTGGTACGAGAAACCGCGGCACAAATTAATATAAAAAAGGCAAGATAAAGATTTACATAGACTTGGATTCCTGTCGCAGTAAACCCAGACGAATATAATCTGAGGCCAAATAGTGCGAGAGATATGCGGTGCCGATTGCGATAAGATTTATGGGCTGCGGAAATACGGCGACGCATATTTGTTCGCGAAGATTTGTTGACTAGGAAATGTGTGGCAAGAAATGCGTTGCAAGGCGGAAAATAGCCTGGAAGCGATCCCTAGAGGAACTAGAACCTAGCTTACTGGTTTACCATGTAGTTATGTAAGAAAAAAACATCATGAAAAATGAAAACTTGCTTTGTGTAGATAGTAGCTAATTTTTGTGGCAAATATACAATTCGCTAGTTTGCGTACCTATCTATGTGGGAGGGTAGGTTTATATGTAAGTTGGACTCCCCCTCACAATTTCGTCTTTTTTAACGAGAACAACCACCAATTGGATTTATTTTCAGACCCTATCGTTAAATATCATACTAAAATAAATTATATGTAATGATGAAATTTGAAAACTGCACTAAGTGAAGTTCACCACACTGATCTAAAAGTTGTTCGTTGATGGATTTGAGAGAACAAAATGCATTCTTTATTAATCTTGGCCATCTCAACACTATTTCCCGCCAAAATGATCGGTCACA
>VOPJ01001727.1:0-57005 GCA_014673585.1 Semibalanus balanoides | reverse complement strand
AACGGAGAAGCTGGCGGTGGGGCGTCGTTGGCTTATGTTGATTTGTTGAGTTCTCTTCAACATCTTCAAGACCTTGTAACAGACACTGTTATCAGTTGGTTTTAACGCTACAGCAATTAATTATCATTGCCCAAACTGACTCACCCACTATCCAAAATTAAATTTAACCTGCGAAGTAATCAAGCAGGGCGAAACGTATAGCATATGCAAATGGAAGCCAAACTGTACCATTTCCCGCCGCGAATAAGATAGAGCTGCCGCTATTAGCGCTGAATCTTGAGTCGCATTGGAGCGGGCGCGTGCGTGTTGCTGCCGCTGATGCTGGCTCAGCGGGCTCTGTATATCAGATGGTCAGCGGAGCGGTACAGTGTGATCCTCATCAGCGCGTTCGGCGAACACTGGCCCGTCAGAGGCGATCATCGTCGGATCAACCGGCCGTAATATGAAAAGCCCATTAGCTGGCCGCTTTGAACTGGAAGCTAAGCCCGAGGAAAATAAGCGCTACCGATATGTCAAATACAGACATTGCAGGCGTGTCAAAGAGCGTTAGAGGGATTAGCCGGCGCTGCGAATGCGAGCGTGATCGGTTAAATGTGGTGTAAGTAGTCGAATGCCGAGTTTTTCTTGTTGGTGGTGATTGAGGAGGACAATGGTTCCATCGGATTACATGGCTCATTTATGGTCACAACATGTCATTAGCTTAGAGTTTGGAGGTGTCATGTCCCCAGCTTCCAGCGAACTTGATAAATCACTCCGCGCCATAATGGCGTGGATGTCAGTAAAAACGGCAGAAAGCATTGTTGTAGGATAATGTGCAGTTAGATAAAAGTTGCACAAGGACAAAAATTCGTGAAACATCGTTCAAGCAGTTTGATCGATTCTTCCTGATAAAATACATGAGGCGAAATCAGCAAAATGCCAATTATCAACACCAACAGGGTATTCCCGCAAACACGATCAGTTAAAAACTGATGTTCACCTGGGATTAGTGCACATGACGAGGTATGACGTCACGGAATCAGCTGCGCTGCTGAAGGAGCCGCGGCTGACATTATATACAGCAGTTCTGCTGTATGGAGACCGTGCAGAGTCACAGGGTACCTCCAGCAGCCACGTCTTATTCCACTCTATACCTGACTCTCTCATGCAAAATGTATGCAGCTCATGCAAATGTAAACGCTGATGTGTCAGATTATCTGTGAAAGAACAATTAGGGATTGTGTTGACTAAAAATCTCTGGAGGGAAAATGTACTGTTGTTCATAGCTATCTAAAACGATAGCAAAGCTCTGGAATTTTTTCCCTAATTTAGATTCGTTTTTCCCTATGAGTGCTTTTTTGTCGGGTATTTCCGTTCAGTCAACTCTAGATTTTGAGTGTCTTAGCACTCTAAGCGCAACATAATTTAATTCATATAAAAAGCAAACGTCGTCTTAAGTGATTGGCCGACTCACCATTAGACAGATAAAAGTTACAAGTGAGGAATATTTGTAAAACTTAACATATTTCCTTTCAATAGATGATCTTGGTTTCCGACTGACAATGCTCGTGTTGAGAAGAAATTGATCTGTTTGGATTTGACATGAAAAGAGCATACGATTGATGGATTGGAATTGATTACAAGTTAGTCGCTTACAAGCTCATTTTAATTTAGTCAGAACAAAATAGCATTCGTGTATCTTAAACTCATACTGCTTGCCGATTTGCTACTCAATTGGAGCCTTAGAGACGACATTTTGGGAATCGATTTTGAGCAATAACTATATTTGCCTTTGATTTCCCAGAACCAGAACTGTCAACGAAACAAATGGATCTGAAAAATGTATACGCCATTTATGGAATGACATGCAAGCCGCTGGTGCTCAAGGCATAGTAATGCTATGTACCCGGACGCATGTGCGCGGGGTCGCAAAAACTTCTGATTAGTGACATAGTGGAGGGTATCGTGGGTATGAATGTCTCGATATAAAACCGTACGCTGCCTGACAGGCTAATGAAAGTAAGCATGGGTCATACGCGATTGAATATGCCAGTTGAATAACCCTGGGGCACACGCCTGCTAACAATATTTACAATAACCTCACTGACGACATGGATGACGCAGGGTATTTGTCGGTGTGTAATATCATACGAAGAAATCGCCAGAGTATAATGACCCTTAACATGCATGCTTCAGGAAACAAGTAAGGCACAAGAGATACCAGTTTCTACTTACCCATTCCTCTCATGTAACTTTGTCTCATGCTATTTTTAGGAGTGGTGTAAACGATTTTAAGCGTGTATCTTAAATATTAGCATTACAGCACGGAGGTTTGAACGTGACCGTATTTGTGTGAGCCAACTGCGCTTAAACGTTGAGTAATGTCTCTCATATGCGGTCCTGCATTGCTCACCACTAATTATCTCCCAGTATTAGTGCTAGGCAGCATTTCTGCTGATGAATCATGCCATCCTAATTCACGAGCCGAAACAGAAAAACGCTCTGAACTAAGAAACGAAAAATTAGTGTGTTATTCGCTCTGTATCCTTCCTGGATCGCTGCAGGTTGACGCCTTAGACAAGAGCGGGGCAGGGCGCAGGCTATTTTACGTTATAGCATGCAGGCGCATCCATCATGTGCTTATCGTCGGCAAAGGGCGCTTACACTAGAAACCAAAAAATACCCGGCACCAGCACTAAGCGCCTCATGGCATTATGCATAATTAAGTTGTATTTCCCACGGAGATAATACAGCCGCTTTAATTCCCGCCCAAGAAAAGCGATGTAATCCAATCCCGACCATGCAAGCTGCATATGCTTTGTAGCGAGATTAAACACAGCCGCCCAAAAGAGCCGAGCGGTGTGGTGGGGGGGGGGGGAATGGCGTGTGATAAGCAGAACCATCGGCGGCGGCAGCTCGACGACAGTCACGCCGCCGCCGCCCTGTTGCGCCGTGTTTGCCGCTGTAGCCGGCCGCGCGGCAATCCTGGCGCACTGGGCCGTCTCAGCGGCCAATCGGAGGCGTGCAGAGGTGCGCGTCATCGCCCGCGCCACTCCTCGTCATCCGATACCGTCCTGCGCCAGCGGGCCGGAGTCGCGCGGCGCCGAATCATTAGTGCTGAGGTGTTGAGCGCGCCGCTGCAGGGTCGCCGACAAAATCAATCAGTCGATGAAAGCGTCGGCTAACTCCGCCCGCTGTGGGTTTAGTCCCGCCCTCACGGCCGACCGGCTGCGGCGCTCTCGCTCTATCCATCATCGGGCGCTCTATCTCCGCCGATCGCTGCCACCTTATCTGCACCGCCCTCGCCTCGAATCAATAGACCTTGATCGCCCCAGAGGGCAACATATTCAAGAGGGGCCGGCTTGTGCCAAACACGGTGATTGGACGCCGCTAAATGGTGTATGATTTACACCTCCTACCGCCTGCAGGCTGAAGGCGGCGCTGATCACCGACAGGCGTTGGTTAGCGTTCCGCCTGCCTGACTTCGTCAGCATCTTCAGTCCTCCCTCCTCACCCTCCTCGCCTTTGTCTCGGTTTCAGAACGCCATTCTTTTCCTGTCGAATGTTAAAAATGCCAGCATCCGGGAAGCTTCACGTGCAGTCCTGGTCAATGGGATGCAGCGCCCGAGGTAAATCAAGCCATACGATGAGCTTACACCGACTGGAACACGGAGCTCATCGTGTCTGGCAGGCTGTGATGTGTTCTCCGATACAAGCCGGCATCACGAGAAGTCACCTCCACAGCCAAGTCTCGCTCACGCCGAGAAGTAGGGACACTCCGTGAAGTCCAGACAGCATCTGTACCCGATGACTGATCCAGCTGACCCTGCCGTCCCGGCAGGGTCAGGTGTCCCCTCTCGGGCCTCTCGTCGGAGGAGGAGCCGAGGGACTTCAGGGACGACGGCCACCTTGTCGCTGCTGTCGGAGGAGGGGCCTAACCAGCGGCGGTGTCACAGTCGGGCCGATGCCGTGCTGGACATGTAATATTCATCGCGACCACACTGGTCTGGCCGGCGACATCACCAGCACTTAGAGCGGGCCAGACTCCGCCCTGCAGTCAGTCGGGACATTCATCACAACGGGCAGCTCGCCGCGCTGACACCCGCTCCATAACTGACCAGCAAATTATTCCACATCAGCCGTGTCGGCGCCCTGCGACCACCACCGGCCTGACCAGGCCGACCTGACCAGCTGTCGGATCGCAGAGTCCTGGCGGGATCGCAGGCACCTGCAGTTGGTTGGCTTTGTCTTCGGTCTGCGGGGGCTGATGTCCAACTTGCTTTGACAGGCGTCTTTGGTCTGCGGGGGCTGATGTCCAACCTGCCTTGACAGGCGTTGTAAGCTTGTTGCGTTCTGTCTCTAATTTGCTATTAGGTTACTGCCTACTGGTCCAAGTGAGCTTCGCAGATGTGTTACTCTGTGTCTTGTGACGTTCGTGAGACTGGCTCGTTGCCAATTGACGTGGTTGGCGACAGTTTGTTGTGATTCACTGTACAGGTTTGTTGCTGTCTCTGTCAGCAGTTTTGCGCCCAGGCTGTCGCGTTTTGCCGTTGCGCCCTGCTCCTGTCATTCGCACGTTTTGTCGCAGTTTGTTTCGATTTGTCACCGAGTGTCGGGGCTGACCATCGAGCCTCGCACTCGGCGCTGACGCGATATTTGTATGCTGTCTCAGCTGCCAGATGACGTCACTGGTGCAAAACGCCGCTCCGCCTGCGACCAGGATTCACAGGGCAGATCACAGAGATGGAGCTGAGAACAGACACTTAATCGTATGCGATTTATCCGCGACATAGGAAACGCGGATGTTAACCCGGCTGCAAGACGGATGACCAGTAGACGCCTCTGGTTCAGAATTAAATAGTTTTGGTTTCTTTGAATACAAAGCATACGCTTCAATGCGGATATGATTCGCCTTCCTGCTCGAATAGCAAGCCTGACGGTGGGAAATGTATGACTCTGAATTGTAAATAACCTGAAGTGTCGCATGAAATGCACCCGCCTTCGAAAAACCGAGTGAACTCCATAATTCTGTGTCTCGCCATGAGATATGCGCTACAACGCTCATCTTATGCATCGTTTTGCAATAACACGCCGACCGTAGTGTCGTCAGCGATCGTCCTACAGGTCCGCGAATACTGAACAGCAACAGACACGGGCGGCCCTGCGGCCGTTCCGCGATCGCTCGTGACTTCCCCTCCCATTATCTACCACCTTCTCCACTGGCCAGCCGGTCAGACCCATCTCCTGCACAGGAGGTCACCTGAGCACACCAGCTGTCCAGCGCGGCGCGGCGTGCTGTGGCGCGGCTGTGGCGGACGTGACGCGGCGGCGGCGGGCGGCGCGAGCGGCAGGCGCCGGCGCTGCGGCGGCCGCCGCGGGATGCAGAGCATCACCGGTCCTCGTCGGCCCCCGGGCGAGCACACGCGCGGTCGCGTTCCAACGTCGCTCGGCGTTACGGAACCGCGGGAGGGATCACAGCCCAACCCCCCTGACAGCCCCCCCTCCTCGCCGGCGCGCCCCCGTCGTCGCCGTGGCGCCACCCGCCAGCATCCCCTGGCCACGCCGGGACGCATCGGCTCACCCGCAAACAGTTCCCGCTCACCAGGCGACGAATCGGGGCACTTTAATTGATGTCAAGCGATATTGAGGAGAATTATTTCTCGATGTTACCATCTGACACGACGGAATGTGAAAAGTGACAGTAATGAAATCGTGCCAGATGGATTGAAAAGTATGGTTGCGGCGGCCGCCAGCGTCAGGTGATGTGGCGGCCGTCAGGTGATGTCGCAGTGGCCGTCAGGTGATGTCGTGGCGGCTGTCAGGTGATGTCAGGTGATGTCAGGTGATGTCGTGGTGGTCTGCTCGATGGGCCGGGCTCGAACGCTCCTCTGAATGTGAGACATGTGCCACTGCATACAATGGGCCTTGTATTGTAATTGTCCTACAATCGCGTCCGCAGGGTGGCCCTTCTGTGTCCACCATTAGCCTATCATCTGAATGCAGACGACACCCTTCACCAGTGTACTTGGCAGTTGGCAAACTTCGTGAAGGCTATCATTCGTGCACAAATGTTTCCGTAATTGACTACGGTGTCAATGTTAATCTGATGAAGAAACAAGGAAATGACCAGATGTTGAATAGCGCTCCGAGTTGTGTCCTTAAATCACTCGTTTTATTGTGTTCCTTCATTCGGTCGGTTCCAGGAAGGGCTGGCCATATATACGGTCCGCTGTCGGTCATCACCTTGGCCAGCGGTGACTGAGGCAGTTCGCAGCATTCGACGTCAGTTGGCAGCACGTCCGTCTGGCAGGGGGAGGGGGAGGAGGAGGCTGACGAGTGACGATTCCGCTGTCTGGCCGGGAGGCCGCCGCCGCCGCCGCCGCCGCCGCCGCCTCAGCCGCCTCAGCCGCCGCCACCGCCACTGCCGCCGAGCTCTGACATTTCGCCTGACTGGCCGTCAGTTGAGCCAGCAGAGTGCTGCAGTTGAGTTGTGATGACGTCATTGTGCTGCAGCTTCTGTGCTGCCTGCCGCTGCCGTCGCTGTTGCCACCGAGCAGTGAGAGACGGAGCGGTGAGGAGGTGCAGCGGTCCGCAGAGGGCAGCAGCAGCGGACTGCGTGTGTGGGGCTGAAGGGGCACAGGGCAATGGAACGGAGACGACCGCTCGTACTTTTATTTGCAGGGGTATGGTGCGATTTAGACCCATTAGGAGTTCACGCTGACCACAAATTGTCTGCTACACTTAGGTCGTAACAGTAATGACGCTGCAATGGTGATCATGAGGTAGGCTTATGAGAAAAACGATACACATGCCATTTGCCTGCGCTTTATCACTGTTAAGCCTCATGCTATGAAAAGGTTCAACTTGATGTGGAAAATGCATGCCACTAACCGTGCCAGTAGCCATTGGAGCCCGATCCCAAATCATGCCATTTGTATGCCCTTCATTTGTTCTGGTTGTGTTGCATTGCACACTGCCCACATCCATCGCCGCCATCGGGCGATTTTCGGAATCGCTCTGGCGTTTGACAGGGGGGGGGCGATCGCTCCGCTGTCACTCCTCCATCAGAGGGGGTGCCCCCGTCACACTACGTCACTACCGCGTCACATGTGCGGGGAACCCCCCTCTCGGCTGTCACGTGACTCCTTCATGAGAAAGAACTGAAAAATACGAGCTCGCTCTTGCTGGGCGTCTGGCCGGGTCCAGAAGTAGGTACCCCGGCAACTGGTCAGATAAACTGGCATGAGCCACTCTATCATCGCGGCAAATTATGCAAATCGTCCTGCGCGGATCACAAAACGAGCGCCCCGCTCACGATTACGATCATTGACGCTTATTATGATGTGAAGATAAGTGTTCCGCTCTGGAGGCTGACTTGCGAGCGTGCCCCGCGCTCCGGCCCTGCACTGTCGGTTAAACCGGCGCCAGCATCTCCAACAACCAGCCCGCTGTTCCAATACAGACAACCCTGGTGAGGTGTCGATTTCGAACGCGCTTTCGACTCAATGGGGCGCGCTGATTGGCGGCGGCGGCGAACAGTGGCGCTCTGTGGTGAACAGTGGCGCGGTGGCTGCCGTGTGTCCGGGCATTGTGCGCGGCTGGCGGCACAGCGGGCCATCGTTAGTTCGGCTTTGTGGAGCGGCGGTCCGGCGGCTGGCCACTGGTGTACCGCAGGGGGGGCCGCATAGCCCCACCTGCCTTACACCGGCCACCGCCAAGTGAACCTGCCCAGTGCTCCGTACCTGCCGACCCGAGGCTGAAGCGGAAAAAATCGGCGAGTGTGTGATACCTACTTGATTGCGAAAACTTGTGAATTCGCGTTCCAGTACAGTTAAACTGGAACAATAAACAGGAGGTTTATATGCATCGATATCTTGATAAAATTGCAAGTCCGAAAGATCTCAAGAAGGCAATGGAGGCTATGCCCCCCTGAGCAAAATAAATGCACACTATATAGAATAAAATTATATATAGTGATAGAATGAAATTCTCTGACGACCCGACCCTCCCCCCGGTCAGCAGCATATGGCTGAGGAGCAAAATGCAATTTTTCCGATGTGTCCCCCCTGATAAAATCTTGGCTACGTGCCTGGAGCCATGCATAAGTGATTTAGGTGCGTTGACAGTTATTCCAAACATTGTTTGCAATCGTGTGAAAAGTTGTTGTCGATTTTTCCCGTTTCTACCAGCGGCCGTTATGCAGTCAGCGGTGCAGTGCGAGGCGGCCGACAGCATCGGTGTTCACAGTATTAACCACCTGGCATCTGACATCTGATTATTAGGCAAGCGACTGACGTTATTAATGAAAATGTGGCACGGACGAATGTCTGCAACCGCTAGGAGAGAAACGTGACTTCCGGTAAGTTAAGATTCGTTAAAAACTATAATTCAAGCAGCTATTTAAAATGCACAAACTCAATCACCATTCAAAACTGAATTATGTTTTATGTAAAATTACCACTAATTTTGAACGCCTGCATGCGGCAGGCCTCAGTGGCAATATGTCATCTCAACGTAGCGTAGCTGCTCTGCAAGTGACACGTTACGTCTGGTCGTGTTGCGTCGCTCTGCAAATGCTTGGGACATGTATCATTTGTAGTGTAAGAAGCTGAACAATTAGCACCAGTAGCCCTTATCGTGTCTGTCATGCTAGTTTCAATCTAACATCCAATCCTAGGAAAACCCGGGCCAGAAAAGCGCGGTTTCACAACGCCTTAGCCGAAAAATGCAGGCGCTAAATCCAACTCACTCCCAGAACGATAAAACAAGAGAATTATTAGATTACATAGGGAAAGTAGTCCTTTAAGGAACTACTAATCCACGATTTTTTTCTCAACAGCACCGTGTCTAAAAACACTTGTGAGAAAATGGATAATGCGAGCGACACACGTGCAATCATGCACGGTTCTGTGGTCTGATGCCTGTGCCGTTCACTGCACAATGGTGGCTCAGACATATCTAACAAGCTACATGTGCCGCTCATTTGGACGTGGCGTCATTGCCGACTACCGCTGCTACCAGGCATTGACGTGTAAAGAACAGCGTCTGCCGACACGGCCGGCCGAACTGGTGACGGATCATCGTCACCGGCTGGCGGCAGCAGCACCCAAACCGCAATCAACACGTGCGTTTTTGCCGACGCTCCTCTCTTTTCATCTGCGGCCTCAGTAAGCCGCCGGGAGCGGGCATGTCGGTGGCAGCGGGGAAGCTGTTCTCCTCTCACGGCACGGTTGAGCGGTGTGATTTAATTGACGCGAGGACACGACCGGCTCTGTCTGCACGGCCGTTAATTTGTCTCCGTGTCGGCCGTGTCGGCCGTGCTCGCGGCCGTGCTCGCGGGCCGAGTAGCGCCAGACGTGGACACGGCCGGGAGCCGCGCGGCGTGGCGCCGGGCTTACTACTGTGCTGCGGTGTCGACAGGCTGCCGTCAGCGTCACTACTGTGCTCCGGCCTGCCGGTGTCGAAGGCTGCCGTCAGCGTCACTACGTGCTCCGGCTCCGGTGTCGAGGCTGGCCGTCAGCGTCCTACTGTGCCTCCGGCTCCGGTGGTCGGACAGGCTTGGCGTCAGCGTCACTACTGTGCTCCGGTCCGTGTCGACAGGCTGCGTCAGCGTCACTACTCGTGCTCCGGCCTCCGTGTGACAGGCTGCCGTCAGCGTCCACTACTGTGCTCCGGCCTCCGTGTCGAAGGCCTGGCCGTAAGCGTCACTACTGTGCTCGGCTCCGGTGCTCGTACAGGCGTGCCGTCATCTCACTACTGTTGCTTCCGAGCCGTCCGGTTCGACAGGCATGCGCAGCGTCACTACTGTGCTCGCTCCGGTGTCGATCAGGCAGCCGTCAGCGTCACTAACTGTGCTCCGGCTCGGTGTCGCGGCTCAGTCAGACGTACATACTCGTGCTCCGGCCTTCACGGTGTACGACAGAGCTCATGCCTGTCAGGCGGTTCAGTAACTGGCTCCGAGGCCTCGTGTGCGACGGCTGCCGATCAGGGGTCACTACTGTGCTCCGGCTCCGGTGTCGACAGGTGGTCAGCGTACTATGTGCTCCGGCTCGGTGTCGACAG
Source organism: Semibalanus balanoides (assembly GCA_014673585.1). Classification (NCBI taxonomy): domain Eukaryota; kingdom Metazoa; phylum Arthropoda; class Thecostraca; order Balanomorpha; family Balanidae; genus Semibalanus; species Semibalanus balanoides. Next base: position 46,964 of record VOPJ01001727.1, on the reverse strand, counting down.
GCTGCCGTCAGCAGTAGCTTACTGTGCTCCGGCGCTCCGGTGTGAAGGCTGTCCCGTCAGCGTCGACTGATGTGCTCCGGGCCCTCCGGTGTCGGAAGGCTGCCGTCAGCGTATTATGTGCTCCGGCCTCCGGTGTCGACAGGCTGCCGTCAGCGTCACTACTGTGCTCCGGCCTCCGGTGTCGACAGGCTGCCGTCAGCGTCACTGCTGCAGCTGCCGTCAGCGTCACTGCTGCAGCTGCCGTGCCTCTGACAAGGCGAGCTGATGCCGTCCGCGCTGCCGGGTCACGAATGGCCGAATAGTTCAGAAATACCCATCTCTTTCCGTTTTAAAATTAACATGGGATTTAACATTTGTGGTGCGTGTACCATTGTACCATGCTCTCTGAGATCACCGGATTTGCTTTCGAAAAGGCAAATCAGGTACGTACATAGTTGAAATGGGATTCGTGCGTCTGAACGTACGATTAATTGAGCCAGCTTTGTGACAATATCAAGAGGCCATACCGGTAGGCAGCAATGCGGGCAAGGCAGAGAGAGAAGAGAGAGAGAGAGAGAGAGAGAGAGAGAGAGAGAGAGAGAGAGAGAGAGAGAGAGAGAGAGAGAGAGAGAGAGAGAGAGAGCAGAGAGAGAAGAGAGAGAGAGAGAGAGAGAGGAAGACGAGAGGAGAGAGATAGAGAGAAGAGATAGAGAGACGAGAGAGAGAGAGAGAGAGAGAGAAAGAGAGAGAGAGAGTCTGATGACTGCTGATGCTGCTCAGGATAGGATCACCTCATCCCCTGTGACTCCTGAGCGCAGATGAAAAAGCCAGCTTGATGAATATTCCACTGCGAGCTTCTGGGCTGCAAGTTCCGCTTGCGACTCTGGCAGTGACTACCCAACCGTCCGAAACACCCGAAGACATTTGGCATATGATAATGGAAAAATAAAATAAACATGTTAATTACTAAATGCCACTTGCCAATAATTGTATATGATACCTTGCCGAAGATGGTTGCAGCTAAAGCAAGTCGTGTTGGATAAAAGAGAAGTCCTTTGTCGAAATGTTGGCCAGCTTCTCGAGCCTCGAGGACCCGCTAGTCGCACGCTCATGGCCTAGGATGGCCTAAAAAGGAGCCTGTATGATCCAATGGTCACTGTTTTCTCTCAGAAAACGTGTTAGATGTTATATTATTGCACCTGATGCTGTTGAACATGTATTAAATCTCGTGTTTTTGTTATTATTTTAAATTACTGAGAAGAAGCGCTCAAAAACCTTAAAAATTATAACATGTCATCAAATAATGTCTTCTTTCGATAAAACTATTGCAAAAGAAGCTATTGAACTTTGAAGTGGGTGATGACATTATTTGACTTGCTACTGAATTGTGACGCATTTTAATGTGTCTTACCTTAGTGGCGAATCTTAATTCCAAAACATTTCCTTTTTCAAAGGAATATAATCTTAACGTGATTGAAGAATCATTCCCTATGATACTTGTTTAAGAAGGAATGAATCAAAAGTTTCAGTTTGTGTTAAAGGGAAATAATCACTTTTTCCCACTCAAATGGAGTTGTTACTTGAAATCGACAAGTGAGACCAAAATATGTTGTAAATTCCTCGCATCTTAATCAAACTTTCATTTCAAAAGATATTGCAATTCAAAGTTGGTAAGCGTTCCACGCTTAAAACGACTGTTACTTGCAATGTGTTTGCAATAATTTTTGGTTCTTATCTAATGCGGTCTTTTCGCGTATTCTTGTTTTGTTTCGTAATGGAATATAAAACATATTTGCGTTCTGCTAGTTGTGATTATATGCCCGATGATCCTCTATATATAACAGGTATTCAATGAACACGTAACCAAAATAAAATAGTAGTTATGTACATTAGATATATGCGTCTAACTCAATTTGTAAAAATTGTGTCATTGATTTTCTAGATTAGGAGTTTGTTATAGTTTAGTTACTGGTTGTATATAACACTATGCTTTATATAGTCATGAAAAAAGTAATTTGTTCCCCCAAAAAATAACAAATAATAAACAAACTGGAAATTACATCAAAAGCTCATTGTGCGTTTTCACAACGTCCTACCTGTGCTAAATCTAGTGTCGGCGATTTGTTTCAGGGACATTGTCAAGCGTTGAACAAATTTGAAACGCCTGCGCCAGATATGGCGCGCTTGGAAATAGTGGGAATAGCGATGGGAAAACACTGCTTATGAGTTTCGAAAAAAGAAGTATGTGTACTTGCTTTTAATTTGTAAAAACTTGCATCATTGAATAAGGGATTAATTTTATTTAATTCTAAAATTTAAATTAAATCGTTGTTATACAATAACGGAAGCCAAAGAAATTGTTGGTAACAAAAATAAAAGTTGATTAGTTCCCTTTAAAAGGATTTTTTGCTATAGTAAATGCGTACACAAAATATTTAACGCCTATACGAATAATGCAATGCGTCTATACGAATAAATATTGATACACTTGGACCGGAGCGCAAGCTCAGACTCTTATGTCTCAAATCACTGCCTCACGTTGGGTACCATATTGTCCCATCCACTAATTACTACCCCTCTTTAGCTAAGTAAGCTCTTTAGCCCACTTATGAACATATCGCTGTCTCAAGGCTGACAAATCAAGCATGGGAACGATTTTCTAGTAAAAACAACTGATCCGCTGTTAGTTTCTCCAGTTCACACTCTTTTCAATCACGATTATCTGCTTTCTGAACGAGCAGGTCGCTACTGTTTCGTGGACTTGGATGCTCGAAAATGCCAATGTTGTGTTTATAACAATAACACGCCAGTCGCTACTAAGATCACTGCCTCATGTAAATGTTGGATACCAAATGTACCAAAATGTATGTAGGAATGGACTGCCTAAAAGGGGCGATACATTTTCAGATCCATGCTGGGCATAGTGTGGAAAGGCTTAACTAGAGCAACGTTTGACGCATTCTGGGTGAATGACTTTGAAATATGATATATTTGTGATTCATCTATTCAATGGTTTTGGTAAAATACGGCGAATTAAACTGAATACGCTAAATGAACTGTTGCGCTAAAAAAATGAAAGAAAAGTCATAATTTTGCAATGTCTTTATTATAATGGCTTGTTGGCCAGTTTACATCGATTAGGTTGTGAATAAAGCCTCAGGCGGTGATAACCTGTCAAGCCGGGACAGGTTACACATTTCATGCTGTCCCCATTTGGCATCAGTATTTCCCCTTAATCAGTAATTAGCACTTCCAGGACCTGCAAAGGCACAATAAGTAGCCTGCGCGAACAGCATTTACAGAATGAGGGAAATGTCGAGGCGTTGAGTTCGAACGCATTAAAGTCTGAGCCACTTCCTGTCGAGTTAGTGCCAGTCCAGCTGACCATGGTGCCAATCAGACACCCCAGCCAACCAGCTGACCATGGTGCCAATCAGACACCCCAGCCAACCAGCTGACCATGGTGCCAATCGCACACCCCAGCCAACCAGCTGACCATGGTGCCAATCAGACTTGTGTCTGGATCCTATAGTTGGATCTGGGATCCCAGTGGATCCCTCGGTATAAAATGTATGAAGTTCTTGGATCCCAGTGGATGCCACTGCGTGCAATGCATGTAGACTTGGATCCTTCAGGATCCCTTGGCGTAAAATGTTTCAGGACCTGGGATCTCAGTGGATCTCCAATTTAGATGAGCCTCAGGTCTTGGAACACAAGATGCAAGGACGGACACACAAATTGTGGTCTTTATTTTGCGTATATAGAATGCGCTATGTAGATAATTAGTAGGAATGCACTTGAAATTATCTTGTCAGTTGTAACTTTTAGCAAGCATATAGATATTGTAATAAATTTTCCAATATGATACAATTAGCAAGAAGTGGCGTGTCTGAACCCCGAAGTTGGAGCTGGGATTCCAGTGGATCCCTCGGCATACAATATATCCGCATCTGGGATCTTTGTGAATCCCTGGTCTTATGGCGTACCTGGATCTGGTGTCCCATGTGAATCCCGGGACACATGACACAAAGATCCGGATCTCAGCTGGATCCGGGTCCAGGCACATGTCTGGTGCCAATCACACACCCCAACTGTGACCAAACAGTGCGGCGGTCAGGAGCACAGTGGTGCCAGGGTTCGATCCACTGCATACGGATATGTATCGTCTGGTGTTGACTCGCAAGAACAATGCTGCATAAAACGTGAATGAATACAGTTCAATGCAATCTCGTAGGCCGTGTGACATGGTGGATCGTGATTGAGAACGCCTGCTGGGAAAACTGCAGTGGCAATGTGTGCACCTATGCACCGAGTACGAGCCAACTTGAATGGAGATTCGTTCGACATATTCAATGATGCGGCACAGCCAGCTTATGTTTCTTTTAACCCCGCTAGACTCAACAAAATGTTTTGGAAGTATGTGACGCCACTTAGGCAAAGCTATCACTAGTAAAGCATGCATGGCATGAAGCAGACGGAGCGAGTTATTGCATTTGTGTTATTGTATTTGTGCAAGATGAAGACAGATTTTGGCCCATCGGTAAGACTACGCTCGTTCGAACGCTTCGCGTTCTCACTCACTCCGTCTGAATAAACACCAACAGAAGAATGTTTCAGCGTCTCACATGTTTGTTCTACATTTCCCCACTTTTAGGCTTTAGGTGCCAGTAAGAGTGAATTGTGCTGCAGTCTGACTGATTTTACTTATCTATTTTATCTAAACTTTGTGTAAAAAATAAAACTGGTGGAGAAGGTAATATTTGTAACACTCCGTATTTAGGCTATTCAAAGTAGAACCTCACCAGAGGCATTGTTTGTATCGCAGTTATGTCGTGCATGGGGTATTGTTACCTTCTCTCATTGGCACAGCACAACTGTATAATTGATGTCATGTCAACAAAGCTTGCAAACAAGCAAGCTATCGGTATTGATTTCCGTCAAGTACCTAAACAAATTCTACACAGACTTAGTACGCAGAGCACGACATCTTTGAAAACAAATGCTGCATGTTTTTAGCAGTGCGCGTATCGCGTCTGCGAGCCTGTAATTAATAAGTCGCCACTCACGTTCATCGTGTTGCTCGCTCAGCCACTAGGCGTAGAACATTGACCAATCAAAGCTTGTTAGCTGGTTAGCACGGACCACTGCCTGCTTAGCTAATTACCTACTAATGCCGCTTTCTCTTTCCCTGCCTCCGCGCTCGCGTTCAGTGGGCCATTTTCCAGCGAGCACCATCCGCCCAGTTAGAGAGTCAGACCAACTGGCGTCTAGGAAGCAAAGCGAGAGCATTCACAATTTCACAGTGCCTCGTCATGCTTAAAACTTGTCACTAGATAGAGTGGTGTTCTTATCGATACTAAATCATTGTCAATACTTCGATACAATACAATAATCTGCCCCAAAACCCCAATCATCATCATCATCATACAATACAATAATTCATACGTGCACTGTGCACACTCTACAGGAAGAGGGTTCATAAATAAATAAATGCAAGTCTTCCCTCATATTGAGGTGGGGCTGATGAATGCATTCTTGTATTCTTCTTCTGTGACATGTCTCTTTGATCATTAACAATACACTCAAAATGTATGGTGCAGTTGAGTCCATACAGTTGAGCTCATATTTGATTGCTGTGATGAAAACATTTTACTCAGTACCAACAACAGATCATCTGCAGCGCTTAGTTCGAGCCTGAACCCTATAGTTCCTATCGTCCTGACGTACGCGCTTCACATGTGAGCCTTTGTTCTTCATCTGAGCTGGTTACTAACATCAGCACAGGAACAGTATCAATGCGTGTACTCTGACTCTGATAGGTGGGGGAGACCATATATAGAGCACACAACCGTTGTGAATTTCTGGTCCTCTTATCTGAATAGTGTGGCTAGATGTTTTGCTTAAATGTTAAATCAATGCCAATCCTCATAAGGTAGCGTAGCAAGCAGCTCCTACCTCACCGTAGGCACCAATGCCTTTTAGCTGCTTCCACAAAATAAACATGCAAACGACACTTGTCACTTTCACTTCAGACACCCTCGAGACCGAGCATCGCTCACTAACACCGAGACGACGCAATAACAGTTCACTGGCCGCAATCCGGCCGGGTACGTACCAATCGTTGCGTTTTGTCGACCGGCACAGCTCGGGCACGGACACAGAGCACACGCACCGCTCCACACCTGACCAGCGACTGGCGGCCGCCGCCTCGGCACCTGCCTCACAGATGGCAGCACCGATGGAGGGACCGCGGTGGGCGGAGCCGCACCGCTCGCACGCCTATCACCGGCCGAGGGGGCGGGGCGGCCGGCTTCCAGCGACGCAAGCTCCGCCCCCTCACGGCGCATCGGCTGCTCAGATACCAGCGATAACCAGAGGCGTAAGAATGGCTGCAGTTCGAGAGAAGGCTTCTCGTGTCGAATGACGCCCTGGTGTCACCCCGCTCGCGGCTAATTCACGACTATTTAAATATCCCATTGCTTCGGCGATACGTGCCCTCCGTACATAGCGGTGTCGGCAATCACGGCTGAGACGGCGGTGCTGTGTGCAGGGCACACACCCTTTGCCATTGTGGCGTCGCCTATCTGTTTCTCCGTGGTCGCTCCCAGATGTCGAGTGGGATGAATAATGTTGCCATACGCTGTATTCGCCTGAAATAATCGATGACAGGGAAAGGAAATTGTCTATTTTAGTCGGCCGGGGCGGGACGCGCGAAGGAAACAAATCACCATGTTACGGAGGACAATGGGGCCTGCAGGCTGCTTTCATCACGTCCGGACGCAAAGAAGGCTGCACTTTATTGATAGATGAAGTATTCATCTGAGCGTGTTGAGTCGCTGTGCGGACGTGTCGCGCCGTGAGGACGCGGCTGACCTCGGCTCCGATCGATCAGCGCTGTCCGGCCTTTCATCGTCACCCCAGGCCGGCGACTGAAAGGCAGACACCCGCACTGAATCGCACGCTAATGTCGCACTAACCGGCCAGCCAACGTTCTCCGTACAGCTTGGCAGAGCGTCCGTTTAAGGGTAAATTGATGTGTGAAATGTCAATGGGGTCTAGATGAGGAGATTTTGAGTATCGATTATTGTATTGGCTGATGTTTTACAAGAATAGCATTTTCGAAACTTAAAGCCAATTATCGAATGTTTTTTAACTAGCAAGTTGAATGATTTATTAATTGAAAATATTTGTGTGTGTGTGTGTGTGTGTGTGGAAATTATGCAAAGTAATTTTAGTAGAATTCCGGGAATCGTATGAATCGATGCATTTTGTATATACAATTTCGATGTATTGTGTTGATATTTGTATTAGACGTCTTTTTCTGTTCATTTAATTGATAAGACACTGGTTCTATTAAAGCGAATCATCATGTAGCTGAGAGACCGCTTCCTACTCAGCACAGCACGTGAAACATATATTTTACCAATAAATGCATGCATTTATGGATCGTAATTAAGCAATTTAGAAGCTTCCTGATGGTCTGGTAAATGTCATAGTGCCTAGGCAGTTTGAAACTGCCTGACGATCTTGTAAATGTCATATTGCCTAGGCAGTTTTAAAACTGACTGGAATTTCAGGCAGTTTGCTTTTTTTGCAGGCAGTTTCGAAACTGTCTGTGTTTTTATATTGCCTGTAGCATATATGTTATGTTGTATATAACAGTTGTTGAGTCATACTTTCCATCTAAAGCCTTACAATATATTGAGACGCCTAGAAATAACAGATCGTTTTTCTTTTCTTCTAGTTAAATCAAAATACAACTTTTTGAAAAGAAACATGCGTCCACTTATAAGCAAACTAATGCTATTTTGTTTAAAACAGTTTTCATTAACATGCAGCCATGCAGCCTTACCAAGACAGACGCCAATGCGAAAAAGTCAAATTGCAGTTTGAGACCAACTGTACCTTTTGTCGGAACGCAAATAAAGCTTGGCAGGCATTTCGAAAGCAAGAAAGCACTATCGAGGAGCAATATTTTGAGCATAAGAGAGAAAGTTTATGATAACAGGCAACACCAACAAAATGAACAAGCTAAGAAGCAGAAGAAAACGAAAAAATGAACCCCATTGACGCGAAAAAGTCAAGGGAAGCCCACTTTCGGAGCCCGTGCAAGTCTTTTAGCCGTATGAGCCAATAACTTGGCTGTGGCAAGAGTACAGCGCAAAGAGCTGTAAGCACGGATGTAAATTTGTTTCCCTACAGTATAGAAGAACAATAATGGAGAGGTGAAAGGCAGAGTAAGACAAATCCATGCTGGACCAATGGCTTGTGTCGTACTCTGACTTGCACCCATCCTACGGCAAACAGACTTGCAAGGGCTCCGAAAGAGGGCTTCCCTTGACTTTTTCTCGTCAATGGGGGTTCATTTTTCGTTTTCTTCTGCTTCTTAGCTTGTTCATTTTGTTGGTGCTGCCTGTAATAATAAAATTTGTCTCTATGCTCAAAATATTGCTCCTTGATAATGCTTTCTTGCTTTCGAAAAGCCTGCCAAACTTTATTTGCGTTCCGACTATAGGTGCAGATGGTCTCAAACTGCAATTGGACTATTTTCGCATTGGCGTCTGTCTGGTACAGTTGCATGGCTGCATGATGCATGTGAATGAAAACTGTGTGAGACAAAATAGCATTAGTTTGTTTTTAAGTGGATGCATGTTACTTTAAAAAAAAAATTGACCTAACTAGAAGAAAAAAAGATCCGTCTGTTATTTCTGGGACGCCCAGTATTAGCCGTTTTCACGAAGGTTTTATTTTTACCCAGTAGTACCCGGCAGTACCTGGTAATATTTGTTCATGAACTTGATTATACAAAGACAACTAACGTGAAATTTTTCATTGTAAGAGCAGGTGGGTGTACTATTGGTTCCAAAATAAGCGTCCCGCTGGGTTGGCCGGCACAGCAGTTTAAGAGATTATAACGCCTTGGGAAAATAATGAGAAATGATGGAGATTAAAGCCACTCATCTGGGCACTTAGCTACATCAATCCACATACTTTTCCCAAGGCGGTATATTCCCTTTAACTGCTGTGCCGACTGCCGGCCAACCCAGCGGGACGCTTATTTTGGAACCAATAGTACAATTACATGAATTAATAAAGTTTCAGTTGATACCAAAAATAGCTGGGAAAAGCCGTGTTCCTAGACTCAATTACCCAAAACGCAGGAAATATTACAGGATACTACCGGGTACTACCGGATAAAAATAAATCCTTCGTGAAAACGGCTATTATCGCACATAATGCTCTAAAAGGTATAATGCATCTCCCGTTTAAGCCAAAGTGAATTTGTCAGCAAAATCAAGATCAGGTCACAAAAGGTCACTATTTGCAAGATATCTACGAAAGTCATGTGCCACATGTTTTACGGAACATTTTACGCATATAATTCGATAGCAACAAACAGCCATCTTCACAACCTGACACCATATAAATTCAGGGTCAGGTCACATAAAGTCAACATTTGAAATAGGTTAATCTAAATAAAAAGGCATGCTGCTAGAACAGTTTTGTCTGAAAATACAACGGTTGAATTCATTTGTCTGTATCCGTAATGAGAAATAAGGATTGTTTTGGGCACGGTGATGAGACTTACCAGCCTATGATGCACCCCAGGCATATCATGTTACGCACTTTTCCTCAAAACTTATCATTCATTTGATTTGTTTCTGGTTTGTCAGTTCTGCTATGTTTATCGTATCTTGTTTTAAATTGGTTCGATGTCCTTGAACTTTTAATTTATCTATTAACTTATTCCAAATGAATAACTCTCCGTAAGGTAAAAAATCCTCTCTTCAGTGTTCGATGACGCGCCTTGTACAGGTTGAGATAATTCTGTTAGTGTATCTGGTCAATATAGGCCACAAAACTTAACTTCTAAAAATGACTTCATTAGTTACTTATAAGTCGGTCAAAAATACAAAATACTGTTTTGAAATTTGGTTTATATGTCGTCTCATCCATACGTGATTCTCTCTTAGGTATATATTCCTTTTGTAATAGCTATACAATTTTTGATTTTGTGAAAAACTTATATAAATATCAGCTTTTGGCATTTAAGGGCAAAAAAAGCGCAATTTTGCAAATCCGAGATAGCCATTTTGAGAAAAATAATACAGCATTTCTTTTTACATTTTTCGTTTGCAATTGACTTACAAACGCGATTTCCTACGATTTTGCAAACGTTTGTCGTTTTTCTACGAGCATTATCACGCTCGTAAATATTCACGACATTATATTATAAAATGTGTTTCCATGAATTTGATAATTAAACCTAAATCATAAACCTTAGCCATACCAAATTTAAGGGGGCACTTTGATATGGGTGCCCCCTACAAATTCAAGGGGACACGGTGCCCCGGTGCCCCCCCCCCCCACGTTCCGCCGCCTATGACTGAAAGGACTGCTACTAGCCGTTTTCACGAATAATTTATTCGTCGGGCGCATCGACATCGTGGTGTCGATGAAGTGGAGACAGAACATATGGTCTAGACTTTACCTACATATGACCTATCGAATTGATCGCGTCTCAACTTTAAAGGGTGATCACACTTCCTTTCGATTATTATAATTTTGTAAATTTGAATAGTTATATGTAGTTGCCTACTTATATAATAGGTATGATGCCGAACGGTATAATGTTCCATATGCGGCGTGACTTTTCTTCATTTGCAAGCATTGTGACTACTGACAATGCCCCTGAAACAAAAAATGCCTGTTACCTATTACTCTTATTAGAATACAAACGTCTGTATGTATGTGACAGTTCTGACACGTCAGTTCCCTTTGGCGGTCCATTGCTCGTCAATGGAGCTGCGCGGACGATTTTATCAAAACTCAAAATCAAAAGTATGCAACCATTGTCTGTTGGACAGTTTGGAGCATGTACACCGTCTCTTACGCTCGTGAGGGGTGCATCTTTGTGTTTTAGGGGGTGCGGCCGCTGCCGTCAGAAACTGCACATGCGGGTGACTCGAAAGCTGGCTGGATTTTTAGACGAAACTTATAAACATCCGACACCTAAATAGGGCAGAGTGTCATTCTTGGTTTGAGTGCAAAGTTTAAGATGTAGGCTGTTGGATAATTGTTTTTCATATATATTTTTGGCTCGGTGAAAAACATACTACCCTCTTTTCTGTAGTGCATGTCATGTATGTTGTGTAGTTTGATGTAAATTATAATTTACGGAAGACTGCAGCACGTAATATGGCGCGGATACCCAGGATTTTGGTTAAGGGGCGCCATACAAAAATTTGCGCCCTCCGGACGCACCCTACGGGCGCACCATAGGCGAGACCCGGCTCAGGGGGGGGGGGGGGCACACACCCTCCCCTTGGATCCGCGCCTGGGAATGGACATTGGACATACAACATGGAAAGGACAATGAACAAATATATGGTCTTTGAAACAATAAAAGGAGATTAAATGGGTAGTCACCTGCAAGCGAAACCAGAACAATACGCGTTGTAAGCAGTAAGCACGATGTCGATAAAGTCGGGGATAATATGTGTCATGGGCTCCGTCGTCCTGGGGGAGAGAGACATGTCCTGCACAATTATAGCAGTGTAACATTGGGCCTATGGTGTTGTGATAGGTTATTGGAGTTTCTATTTGTTTTATGTTCCTACCACCAGAACTTCTTATTATAAGTCATAGTAAAGGTATTTTTAAGATGTCGTGAGAGGAGTGAGAAAGAGCTCAATTGACACTCTTATTTTGAGTAATTTAGACTAGCGGGTTGTGAACTATTCGCTGGTAATTTTGCACATATTGCGCCTGGCGCAATGTGGGCCATTTAGTGCTCTATACAATACAATAATCCACCTATAAATACGTAAGTGCCGCCCACAAAGGGTAAAACAGAGACAAAGAGAGCGACAAACCCCCACGATATTTCCCAAAGACGTTTGAACCATTGAAATTACACCATCCGGAGGTATGTACTCTGCTGAAAGCCCAACAGGCTCTATCAGGGCCGTATGGCTCTAGGAGCCAACACAATGGCAAATTCTGATTTGTGTTTGTCCTTACAAGACCGAGCGGGCACACCTGACCCAGTTACGGACACATATAATGGAGAGGAGACGCCCTAACCTACGACAAACTTGTACGGTTTTCAAGGCATTGTCTCGGGTGTGTCTCTTCTGAAGAGAAAGGGATACTACTTACTACATAGTCACACTCTGTTGAAATCAAACAGGCAAGGGTAAAACATCAAGACAATTTTACAGGGCAATTTCGAAGCTGAACCCACTGGCGGACACAGGGGAGGGGGGGGGCGGCAGGGGCTAAATCCCCCATTCCAGACCGTACAGGGGCGGCAATACAAATTAGCCCCCCATATCCGCTAAAAATGGTGATAAAAAATGGATACTGGCTGCGACAAATAACGTTTTGACGAAAAGTAAGTTATTTTTTGCCTCGTTCGTGTTTTCTCTATTTGCTCGTTCGTGTTTCCTCCATTTGGTAACAATTTGGTAGCAGTAGGAAGTAGGCAAAGAGGCCCGTTTGACGCTATTTTGACCTGGAGCGTCGTGGTATTTTGTATTTTGTATCTTGTAGGTATTTGAGTGCACTAACCGCCGAGAAATCGTATTTTGGGTATAGCTAAGTGATACATTTATAAATTTACACTAGATAAAATTATATTTTTCACGACTCGACCCCCCCCCCAGGGTCAAGGACCCGGAGGCCCACAGCGAAAATTAGCCCCCCATATTGGGAGGCTGGATCCGCCAGTGGCTGAACCGCAATGAGGAAGATCGACCTGCATAAAATTGCATTTATATTTATGTTACGTAGATTCACACTCACATTTGTACCTAATTAAAAATGGGAATGTTGTCTGGTTTTGGAATATTTCAATGAATAGCGGTATTCATAATTCTGTGTTGTGTTTTATCTAAAACAACATAATTATACAAAATTCAAATTCAATTAACGAGAATGGACATCATTTGTCATTCAAGTTTAAGAACAAGCTGACTTCACTGATAGCTGATATTTCTTGAACTCTGGAGTCAACAGCAAAGCTGACTTCCCTGAAAGCTGATAGTTTTTTAACTCTGGAGTCAACAGCAACATACAAAGCCAAGGCGCACCAAACACCATTTTACATTGCATCAAGCAGAACGACACACAATTTACACTAGATATATCTTGTGCGTTGATTTTGACTGGGGAATTGCTCTCAGTCACCTGATGAAGGTTTGTGCCGAAATATAGTGCGTTTTTTCTTCGAATACTTTTCTGAATTTTGAGATTCAAGTCTTTGTATCGTTATATCTATTAATTATGCCAAGTCTCAAACAAGGGTTAAACTTAATTTATGAAAGAACGACACACCATTGCCATTAGGTGAGGACTAAGTTCCCTGCAACACAAATTTGTATATTGGGTATTTTTTTCTTCTTAATTTCACTTTTTTAATTTTCCTACATTTACTTTTATGTATTTTGTCGTTTGAGTCTATTCTGCGTCTCTTCTGATAACCGATATATATATATATATACTTCATCAAGTTTTTATATTTAGAGTTTTGTAATCAAATGATTTTTTTTCTTTGACAAAAAATAGTAAGCAATATTTGTTGTTGCTGATACCTGACACGAACTGTTTTAAATGCTTTCAGACAATAATATATGACATAGTATTATATAGGAAGTCATGTTGTGAGGGCACGATCTTGTATTTGGATATTCAAAGGTCAGTCGTGCAGTCGACCGCTCTATGTTGATTAGCGACATGGCTTATAATCAGCCAAGGCAATCAGCATACATTGACCATACATGCCGATGCTACTGCATTATGCATGTTGTCAAAGTACCAATAGCTATAACTATTTCATGGGACGGTGCATTAGACTAAAATGATCCCATACTCTCAAGCACATTATGCAAAATGTTGTTCTGGCATTACTCGAGTTACCGTGGAATGTGCGGTCGCCGTAATTAAAGGGCTGTCATGAGCCTATCAGAGCTTTGTCGAATGCATCGTTCATCGCACGACACTCGGAGGGGTATGCATTATGCTTGTTGTCTATTATATACATCCACGTCAGGAATCAAATGTGGAAACCAGACTTATACCTGTATCCCGCAGTTGGATCTTTGATCCCAGTGGATCCCTCTTCGTTAAATGCATGAAGATCTGGGATCCTCCTGGATCCCTCGGCGTAAAATGCTTCAGGATCTGAAATCTTAGTGAATCTCTGATTTAAACGAGTCTCAGATCTTGAAATGCAGAGACTGACATCAAAATTTGTGGCCTCCATATTGCGTATGTAGTATGGACTATATCGATACTATATAGGTGTAGTATGTACTATACAGGAAAAAAACAATGTTTCCCCAAATCATCGTCAAAGGAAATGAACCACTTGGATAAAGACTGAAAATGAATGACTCTTTATTTTGCTCTGGTTAAATTACGATTGGGAATTCCACATTTGTAAATGTTTACAGCTTGTCAGGATCTGTTATTGTTAAAAGGTTAAGTAATTTGTTTGATCGGCTATTCCCTGCGAAATTCTGACCACTTATAATGGTATTTAACAAGACCAAAGAGTCACCCATGGACCATACGTGTTATAACAACAATCGCTTTAAATGCGATAAGCATACGGGGAATCATTCATGTGAATCCCAGGTTTCTTTACTAGTACGCCTCCCTCCTGGGTCGGCGCCGGGTCGGCTCCGTTACAATGGCTGTGGCCGGCGCGCGGCGGGGTGTCTGGGTTTTTATTGTCTCTGATTGTGTTCCGGCGGAGGGAGGGGGGGGGGGTGCCCGCAGTGTGGCCGCTCCGACACCGTTCATTCATGACGTCCATTCATCGGCCGGGCTCACTGAGATGAATCGACAGAAGTACGGATATATCTGAACTCATCCAATTGAAAACAACTGTTAAGTGGTTTTATCAACAGCTTCGAATCCTCATTACTAGAAATCAATCATGAATGCTTTGCCTCTTAAATGCGGCATGAATTTGAATGAGTTCACCAATGGCGTAAGTTTATCGATTATGTTTGATGAAGCCTGTCCGTGACCGGTACAGGCCCGGGCGGCGGCGACGGCGGCCCGAGGTCTGATCACTGGCCCCCCAGGGTTCAATGTTGAATCAGACGGCTGTGTGGGGGGGGGGAATGGATGAACCGTGACCGGCTGTGCAGCTCAGTAGTGTGCGGCACAGCGGCGCAGCCGGCACCAGTGACCCCCGCTGCTTTCCGGCCAGGAAGGGCAGCACGACTCTGTGCTGGCCGCTATGAAGGATGAATGAATCGAATCGGAGCCGCAGCGCACAGTGGGCGTCATCCTCACTCAGAGCCGGCTCCAAGGCAGACGTGTGGAGAACTCACCGACGTTGAGGTATCGAGAGGAGCTGAATGAGCTGTTTTTTTTTTGTACGAGCACGTTGATAGTACCAGCGCCAGACTAAATCATTCGTGCATCAAGCCATAGACATGATCGTGGCTTATAGCATGCCCTGGACGTTGGGAAAGCAGGTGTCTGTATGAACAAAGAGCAGGTATGATAAATGTGCGTTCCACTGGATAACTTGCATTGGATATTCTACTATGCACCAGAAATGTCACTACCACCAGAAGGAACCATTGATGCTGTTCATACTGTCACAGTTTGCGGATGCTGACACTAATCTGCCCTAACGCCGTTGGGGTCACACCAAGTGAAAGACCCATTCCTGTCCCACTTGTCCGGTTTCCTCGGCAATGTGTTAGGCACGCTCGTGCTGTCATCGTATGCATCACCCCGGGTCCCCGATTAGTGTCATTAGCGTGCGGAAACAGTGTGCAAAGTGCAGCTTGCTCATTGCACAGTGCACAGTGGAGTCATTGCGCCCGCCTCAGGCAGAGTTAATTCATGGTAAGGGCTCAGGCACTGCGAGCTACGGTGACAGACACGCAGGCAGGTACAGTGAGCTCCAAAGAAAGGCACCCAAACAGTGATAATGGGAGCAGCCTTGAACATATGACCAGGGACAAGTTGATTCAGTGTCGTCAATCTGTGGATGAAGTTGAGATAAGGCAAGACTGTTGTGGCAGGATGGGAAACAATTTTGAAACAAAGTTTGTGNGAAAGACCCATTCCTGTCCCACTTGTCCGGTTTCCTCGGCAATGTGTTAGGCACGCTCGTGCTGTCATCGTATGCATCACCCCGGGTCCCCGATTAGTGTCATTAGCGTGCGGAAACAGTGTGCAAAGTGCAGCTTGCTCATTGCACAGTGCACAGTGGAGTCATTGCGCCCGCCTCAGGCAGAGTTAATTCATGGTAAGGGCTCAGGCACTGCGAGCTACGGTGACAGACACGCAGGCAGGTACAGTGAGCTCCAAAGAAAGGCACCCAAACAGTGATAATGGGAGCAGCCTTGAACATATGACCAGGGACAAGTTGATTCAGTGTCGTCAATCTGTGGATGAAGTTGAGATAAGGCAAGACTGTTGTGGCAGGATGGGAAACAATTTTGAAACAAAGTTTGTGAGATTAAATATGGGTAGCTTTGCTGGACAGATCACTTGATTATCAAGTAGAGGAGACCGGGGCACGTTCTGTCCTTTTTTTGCTAATTGGCCCTGGCGGGCACACTTTTCAGAGTTGGTGATTGATACTTTCCAATACTGTTATATACATCAATAGCTTCAATCGTTTTTTTTTTTGGAGTCAAGTGGTATCTCAGTTTTGTTTCGGCACCAGTGTCGATATGTGGCGATGACTCATTTGACAGAAACCTGCCCCATATAGGGGGCAACGTTCTGACCTGATGGGGGCAAATTTGCTGTCATTGATGGGGCACTTCCCTGATATCACATGAACGGTCCGTTTGGTGGGTCCCTGAGGGGGAGAGAGGGTTTCATTCATCGTCACAATCATAGTGTAGAAAATGACGGCTATATACGATCCAACACTGCATTTTGTGGTTTTCCTTTGGTTTCATGCAGGAGTCAGAGTCTGAGTACGCCTATGATTTTAATTTTTAGTTTTTCACTTTCATAGATTAAAGACCATGACATTAGAAGCTCAAAAACGCTTTTTGCATATAAAATCGGTCGTGACATGGCTACAATGACCCTTTCAAAAACATCCAATATTTTAGATTTGTTTGTCCCTTAAGCCCCCCATTTTGAATAATAAAGCAATTTCGCGGTAACTTAAATAATTTTTGTCAGACGAAATGAATGGTTTTTCATCCCATCGAAATCGGCATCGTGGTTTCCGAGATCTCTGGGGGGCAGAATCTGCCCCCGCAGGTTAACGTAATTCTGGCCGCTCGTGGAACTGCATCGGCACCAACCTCCGAATTCGTTTTTAACGCTTGGTGTGGGTACCATATCTGTACACAACCAGGCAATCATTTTTATGGTCGTTTATAAGCGATACGACTAGGAATCATGAACAGATTCAGTGACAGAACCTGGCCCAAATTGGGTGACAAAACCTGCCCCACTCGACATAGGCCACACTTTTTCGTTTTTTACTGAAAACTTGGGAGATGGGGCAGAAAACGCTTCAAGCAAATGTTCTCGACATTCCTATCAGCCAAGAGGAGCATTCAAAAATACTATACAATTATCTGAAATGGCCACAAAACTCGCATTTGTTTTTTTACTTATAAGAAGTTTGGTTTCTGTTGAAAAACAAACTTTTCCCAAATTTGAGCCAAATCTAGTGGCTGCCATGTTGTTTGCTTTGAGAGTACCAGGCCAACGCATGCACAAAGGAACATATGTTACGACAACAATATAACCTGCGTGGATAGTTCACGAGGAAGCCCCGCTGACATAATGTGCCCCGTGACAGAACGTGCCCCGTTCTCCCCTACCACACATCCTAAACACGTAACACCACTAGAATCCATCCACTGGCCTCTTCCCTCCTTCCACCACCGTCCACCCCCCGATCCCCACCTCTTCCCACCTTCCATCCCCGTCCATCCCCGATCCCCACCTCTTCCCACCTTCCACCACCGTCCACCCCGCGATCCCCACCCCTTCCCTCTGCAGCGCCCTCCCCGTTCCCAGTGACCCGACCCCAGTGACGTCAATATCTCTCGGCTCTGCGCCAATCAGCGGCGGCCGCGTAATTGTGGCCACCGCGGCCACACCGCACCGCTCGGCACAATAAATACTCCACTCGCTAACGTGTCGGTCGACACTTGCTGCAGAAAATGGCGCCCCAAATTGCGGCCCACTGCATAGCGTTCGTGTCGACCGCAAATACTCGGCCCACGTGTAATGGGATCTCTCGAACAAAGAGCTCAGACGGGGTAATTAGATCAGAATTATGGATTATTAACAAGACAGATGTATACGATGGTGGTATCGATTGTGGCAGTGGCTGCGATGAAGCGGCGTGCACTGCAGAGCGGCGGAGCAGGTGGGTAGAGGGCGGGGGGCACAGGTCACAGCCAGGGGCTGAACGGAAACCCGTCTGAAGCGGGGAAATGCCTTGTTAGGGACGGCGCGGCTGGATAAATGAACCTGACCAGTAACAGCCACCGACGCGGGACTGGTGCGACAGTGACCAGGACGAGATACTACCATCTCTCTTCTCTCCCTGTCATTCCGTCATGCCGCAAGCGCAGAGTATTTACAGGCCAGTTCTGTGGCAGAAAACATCTCCAGCCCACCCGCGTGCTGGGCCGTCCGGCTGCCGGCGACTGCGGCCCGGCTGCTGCCCTTTACGAGCTGTAATTGGCAGCTGGTTAGCGCACACATCGGACCAACATCGCATGGGGCGCCGCACTTCCCGCTTATTGGTTTTTAATGTTCCACCACTGGCTAATGTCTTATCTGGCGGC
The DNA here is from genome assembly GCA_014673585.1 of Semibalanus balanoides. Lineage (NCBI taxonomy): Eukaryota > Metazoa > Arthropoda > Thecostraca > Balanomorpha > Balanidae > Semibalanus > Semibalanus balanoides. The sequence continues at coordinate 28,179 of VOPJ01001727.1, read as the reverse complement.
GTCGTCTCACAACCCACTATTGGCACGATGCAAGATGCATGTTCGGGTGGCCACTGGGGGAGGGGGGGGGGGTGCAGACCCAGAAGTTGGGGTCACTGGGGAAGGGGTGGGGTGGGGTGGGGGGGTGCAGACGCAGAGAAGGGGTGCGTGGTCGGGTGATCGGTAAGGCCCCAGACCGGTCTTTAGCAGTGAAGCGCGACGCACGAGCAACATCTGCCGAGCGGACGGTTAAGGAGGATGAATGGCTGTCATTATTGTTCCCACGGAAGTACGTACGTGGTATAGGTGTGGTTTAAGATGACGGACAGCTGGCGAGCGATAGCTGATTGGTGTTTAACGTATGCTGGGGATTATGGCGTCTAGACAGCAAGGCAGAAGAGCCAACTCACTTCTAACTTTCGGACATTCGGACAAGTTCGGACCAGGCGAGTCTCATGAGAGCGGCGCACCAAGCCCCATAGTTCATTAACCGGTCACTATTACTATTAATCGGTCACTATTAGTGCCATTCACGGTGTGTATCAGTTGCCACTATCACTATCACTATCACTAGCCGTGGCCGGAGCTGGTCCAGAGGAGTGCCAGCGTGTGCTCGCTCGGTGCTCGCCAGTACCTCAACACACCAGGATATCAGACACCCCGATCGGGATCATAATCGCCGCACAAAAACACGTCGTCCGACCGACCGGGCGTGGTCGGTGCTGCCCAGCACGACGCGTGGGACCATTAACGGGCTAATTTATAAACAATAATGGCGCATTGTGCGTCGGCGCGCCGGGGAGCCGCCGAGAACAAACAGCATTATCCTGGGCGGCGCGGGAAATCCATTAAAGTGCACGGGGACTCGGCGGGCGGGGGGCGGGGACGGGGGCGGCGCGGCCAGGTCAATCAGCTGCGGGGTGTAAATTGTGTGTGGGGAGGCGGGCCGGCCAGCGGGATATGCTGCGGTGAGTGGGGCCGGTTCTGGTGAGCAGTGTAATCATCGTCAGGGATGGGCGGCGATCTGGGTTTGATATGAGTCTCGACTCACGCCCGCACGGGGGAGGATTGGAGGAAAGGTATGTGGTTCGTCGTCGCGGTGGGAGGGGGGGGGGGGAGTATGCCAGGAGATAGTGCCAACGAGGCTGCTCTCACAAATAGTGTATATCAATAGTATACAAAAATGGTCTGAAACTTTATACAACCTTTGTTTAACATGAAATGTGGTTACATTGTGCGAAATGAATGCGTTCTTAAATGAAATGCGTTACTTGACCAGTTCCATGGGTAAAGCGATTGTGTATATTCAACTTGACCATGTGTGTTGCTTCAGTTTTCCCGTTTCCTTTCTGACTCTTCTGTTCGTTCAACCACCTTCCAATCATTTCACCAATTCGGTACGAACTCTCTATACCGCTGCCTGCCTTTCCGTCATCGAGACGAATCGGTTGCACCGCACAGTCGGAGGCGAAATGTGGCGCGGTGCCGACCATCTGTGCGCGCCTGCGTCTCACCTCCTGTGGCTGACACATCCTCCAGCGGGACAGATGTCGCAGTAGCGGCGTCGTGTCGAGCTTCTGGGCTTTAGCAGCCCGCTCGGCACCGTACCGAGTGCGGACCCCCGCCAGGCGCGGCTGACTCCTGCCGATTTCGACATACCTCGCGTCGGCTCACACCCTGCTGTCGTTTTTCTCACCATATGTCAGTGCGTCATGGACGATTGTCGTCAGCCTCTTGCTCTGCGAGTCTCTGATGACGTTTGCTGTCTTTGAACCTGAAGTACAACGGCGTCTGACCATGGCTTACAGAGTCTGACGGCGTCTGATAGAGTCTGATAGTGTCTGATAGTGTCTGATAGAGTCTGACGGTGTGTCTGATAGAGTCTGACGGTGTCTGATAGAGTCTGACGGTGTCTGATAGCGTCTGACGGTGTCTGATATAATCTGACGTGTCTGATAGAATCTGACGGGGTGGAGAGAGTCCTGATCGGTGTCTTGATAGAGTCTGACGGCGCGTCTGATGGAGTCTGACGGTGTTCTTGATAGAGTCTGACGGTTCTGATAGCGTCTGACGGCGTCTGATAGAGTCTGACGGCGTCTATAGAGTCTGACGGCGTCTTATAGAGTGCTGACGTTGTCTGATAGAGTTCTGACGGCGTCTGATAGAAGTCCTGACGGCGTCTGATAGAAGTCTGACGGTGTCTGATAGAGGTCTGGACGGCGTCTGAATAGAGTCCCTGACGGCGTCTGATAGAGTCTGACGGCGTCTGATAGAGTCCTGACGGTGTCTGATATAGTCCTGACGGCGGTTGAATAGAGTCTGAACGGCGTCTGATAGAGTCTGACGGTGTCTGAAAGAGTCTGACGGCCGTCTGAAACTATAATCTGACCGGTGTCTGATATAATCTTGACGGTGTCTGATAGAGTCTGGACGTGTCTGATAGCCGTCTGGACGGTGTCTGATACTAATCTGACGGTGTCCTGATAGAGTCGAACGGTGTCCTGATAGAGTCTGACGGTGTCTGATAGCGTCCTGAAAGGTTCTGATATAATCTGACGGCGTCAGGGGGGGGGGGGGGTGATAGAAGTCTGACGTGTCTGATAGAGTCTGACGGTGTCTGATAGAGTCTACGGTGTCTGTAGAGTCTGACGCGTCTGATAGAGTCTGACGGTGTTGATAGAGGTCTGACGGCGCGTCTGATGGAGTCTGACAGGTGTCTGATTAGAGTCTGACGGTGTCTGATAGAGTCTGACGGTGTCTGATAGAGTCTGACGGCGTCTGATAGAGTCTGACGGTGTCTGATTCTGACGGTGTATGTCAGTGTCTGACGGTGTATGAGTGTTTGGCTTATTATCATGGACTTATTAAAAGGTGGAGTGGACTCTAGGTCAGTTAGGAGGTTAAACTCAAAGTGCCAATTTAATGATCTTGTCTTGTTTTTATATCGGTATCAACATGTCTCTAGCTCAACAAACAACTTCGCCTCAACAATAACTTCGCCTCAACCATCACCTGCTGCAGCAAACACCATATGACGTCACACCTATCCAACACTCACCTGGTATGTTTTCTGGGCTACCTAATGCTGGTGATGTGAAAAATAAAGCCATTGACTGGCTAACAAGAGTGTGACGGACCACTAGCTGCGTCACATTAGTGGCGCTGGGCCGGCTGGCAGCCCCGCTAAGCGGCCGTTTCCACCCGACACGGCCAGTAATAATAGGCTCCAACAGTTTAAGGAGAGCGGACGTTGCCCACTTTCAATTTGGTAACACCATCCAAACAAAAAAGGCCGTGGTTAGGACGTCAACCGGATAATTACAGAGTGGTGTGTGTGTGTGTGTGTGTGTGCGCGGAGAGAGGGAAGGGCGAGTTAACCGGGGACTGAGTTACTGCCGACTCGTATCAGAGTTGGGATCAGACGCGGCGCGGTGAGCGGAGGGTGCCGCTGGCCAGGAATACCGGGCAGGAGACCACCAGTACAGGCCGCTAGAAACCACAACAGGTCAAGACTGAGCAGAGCAGGGCAGAGCTGACCACAATGGACCACAATGGACCACAATGGACGGGCAGAAGGCCCGGCGGCGGGCGTCCCGGAGGGTCCCCGGGGTGGTGTATATGTTAGGACCAGACCGGAAACTGGCTTCACATTGACATCACTCCGCCCGCGCTGGGCACCGCTAAATAAGGCGTGTGTATAGTGGATTAGGACCAGGACCGGAAAACTGGCTTCACATTGACATCACTCCGCCCGCGCTGGGCACGCTATAGGGTGGTGTATATGTTAGGACCAGACCGGAAACTGGCGTCACGTTGACATCACTCCGCCCGCGCTGGGCACGCTATAGGGTGGTGTATATGTTAGGACCAGACCGGAAACTGGCGTCACATTGACATCACTTGTGGCGCCGAGTGGGGCACTGCTTTTAGCGGGGTGGTGTATGATGTTTGAGCGCATGACCGGGAAACCCGAAGCTTCAACCCCTTGACATCGACTCCGCCGCGCATGGCACCGCCTCTAGGGTGGTGTATATGTTAAGGAACCAGAGCGGAAACTGGCGTCAACGATTGACATCACTCCGCCGCGTCTGGGCGCATACGTGTGTAAATATGTTAGGACCAGCCGGCACTGGCGTCACGTTGTACATCACTTCGCCCGCGCGTGGCACGCTATAGGGTGGTGTTATGATTGTAGGGATCCAGACCGGAAAACTGGCGTCAACATTTGGCATCACTCCGGCCCTGCGCTGGGACGCTATAGGGTGGTGTAATATCGTTAGGACCAGACGGAAAACCTGGCTTATCACGATTGACATCACTCCGCCCGTGGGTTCCGCTGGGCACGCTTAGGGTGGTGTATATGTTAGGACCAGACCGGAAACTGGCGTCACATTGACATCACTCCGCCCGCGCTGGGTTGAACCGATTCTGACCGGGTGTGATCGTAAATGAATATATCACCTTGTCGAATACGTAATGTGTTTATTTTGTATTATTCACATGTCAAAGTTCGTAATTTATTATGATTTGTAAGCTTTGTGCTCTTTCTGTCGGTTGATAACTTTGAAGTATAATGCAAATGCAAAATTGAATGTTTTACATTCTTTATATGTGTCTATACAGTTACACATACACATACTTATATGACTGAATGTCTTACATTTGTTTTATGTGTCTATACATATACACACCCAGCCAACAATTAACTTGGACACTGATCGGGCACAATGGTTTAATCCCATTGTGCCCAATCAGTGCCCAAGTTAATTGTTGGCCGGGCATGCTTATATGATATCAAATCATGGCGTATATGCAATTCAAGCTTGCGTACAACTTGCTGTAGCCATACCTGACGGGATAAGTCGGTAATCAGATCTATTGAAGACGTTACTGGAGGTGGTGCTAAACGATGGAGATATGTCGGTACTTTTTACACGTCGTCACAGCACTTGAACTGCACTTGAACTGCACCAGAACTGCAGGTTCAGCAGGTTCAGCGGACGCTGTGGGTCACTCATGAGTTGTGATGTTGGTTGTCATTGTTTTGTTTTTTAGGGGGGGGGGAAGATAATTCGGCACAACAACGAGTAACTGTATCGTGTCCTTATGTAAAATGATAATGCCTTCCACGAAACATACAGCACTCATCACTCACTCAGGTGGTGAAATACTCTGTTTAAGTGAAATAACGTTCTTAGTTGTTGCATACCAGGTGGTGACGCCTTCATTCTCCTTAAGAGAGGTCAAAGTGAGATCGACGCAAAACAGTTCGCGATTTATTTACAAAAATAGACACATACATAACACTCTTCATCTCAGAACAACAACGGTAATTAAATAAAGTATCTTCTGCGAAGCTTTACATGATTAAGAAAAGCTTCTTTACCTGGAATTCCATAAATGCGCGGATCAACCGCGGAGAACTCATGCCAGCTCGAGCTCTGTTGATGTACAATAGCTTTGTCGTCTTTCCCAAATACCTCATAAGCGGATTATATAGGTCAGCGAAGCTCCCAGATACTCTACTTATCGTTGTGATTGATATCGTTGTGTAACTTAACTATATATGTTCCTATTATTCCTACATTAGACGGAATCGAAATTCTAGCGAACTTCGTGTTGGCTGAATAAGCGTCCCAAGCCTAACTATCCAGCCTAGCCTGCTCACTGCCCCGTCCAGTAACTCCGATCAATCGCCACAAATTGGACGGCACCACATGGTGCGGTCAATGGCTGCGCCGATGTCATTTGGCCGTCATTTCCGTTAATCCGTTAATTTCGACGGTCACTGTCCGATACCGCTCACAAAATAAGACGTTACTCGCCATAAATGACGTCATACATTAAACATGATGCCACACTTGATATGCCACGCGAGGTTCGATCGCCCCGCTTCACCTCCCCCCTCCGCCCCCGGTCTTTGAGGACAGGTGCCATTTTGTGGCACGATTAAGCGGCCGGCTTAATTCCATCAGTGACCGGCCGCTATGGCAGCAATTTCGTTGGTCGGCCGCTATAATTTAGTGCCATTGACGCTGATAAGATCGAGTGAACGGGCCGCTCATCTGCTGGTGGACTCGCACTCAGCGCTGCCACAGCTAAATGTCGCCTCATTCGGGATATTAGGCGGTGAATATTTAATCGACATGGCCGGCGCGACGCGCCTCCAGAGTCAATTAGTGCCGACGCGCCCCAACCCCGACGACTCGCCGCGTGCTTTGGTCGGCGAGGGCACCCAGCAGCGGCTTGAGTTGAAGCGGGATACTACGAATCGGTGGCACGAATCTGCTTTGTTTGATTAAAACGGGTCGTCAATTCCTAGGCAATCTCGGGATTATTAATAAACGATTTGGGCTGACGAATGGCAAATGTTGATATGGCCAATGGAGGGCTCAGTTGCACGCTTGACAGTCATGACACTCATGGGTCGACTGTTCAGGCATTAACTACGCACAACCACCAGTACATTTGCTGATTTGATTGCTAAAAGGGCCATCTGAATTATTGAGTTATTGGATTTCAATTGTAACGAAGCGGCTATTGCATTGAATTGTGTATGGATTCGACAGAAACGGGGACGCACGGAAGGCCAACGTATTTTCGCAAACTGAAATGCCATTTGAATGACCCACCCAAGAGGAACGCTCTCCATACTCCATATGCCATATTTTTGGTGCCTGTTCCCGGCGGCGGTTTCCTGTGTCAGGTCCGCGCTCCTCGCCTGCGTCCACCGGCACGATATGATCCGCGAGAATTGTAGGGGCGCAAAGTTTAGGTGACAGGGGCCGAGCGATACTAACGGCGTAACTACATTAGGGTTCTTAGGGTGTTAGCCGGGTGGCGTTGAAATTTTGGGCCCGGTTGCGTGGGGGTTCGGTCCGGGCTATACCGCTTCCTTTTGTGCGGTTTTTCTGCGCCCACAATCGGCCGAAACAAACAGACGACCGCTAATCGGTCTGAAGTGATGTGACAAATTCATTTCCGGTCAACCAGTGACAGCTGCTTTATGTACTGACGCGGTGGCTAAACACAGGCCGAGTCGACGCGAGAAATAACTAGCGGGGCAAACTGGAGATAATTATGTCATAAGGCAATCGAACGAGTCCAGCGTCGATTGTAAAGACATCATTAAGTACAGCTTTAGCACCGGCTGGTCACTTGTACTATTGGTTCCAAAATAAGCGCCACGCTGGGTTGGCCGGCACAGCAGTTAATGGGAAAAGTATGTGGATTGATGTAGATGAGTGCCCAGATGACTGGCTCTCATCTCCATCATTTCTTATAATTTTCCCGAGGCTTTATACTCCCTTAAACTGCTGTGCCAGCTAACCAAGCGGGACGCTTATTTTGGAACCAATAGTACATACGCACATCATCCGAAGAAACGAATGTTTTTTCTTAAGGCCGCTTTCTGCTCCATTTCAAAACTGTATCATATCATAACGCAGTGTGAAGCACGACCTGCTCTTTCTCATGAACAGCCTGCGGGGGAAGTGGGTCCTGCTAGGCTGCTAAACTTCTTCCCTCTGCACGTGCCGCCTCTGCGGGGGAAGTGGGTCCTGCTAGGACTGCTAAACTTCTTCCCTCTGCACGTGCCGCCTCTGCGGGGGAAGTGGGTCCTGCACGTGCCACCTTGACTGACACGCACCCACAACCTGCTCGCCGTGCCTCGAGCTCGAGTCAGAACTGTTCAACCGGGGATATTTTGAAGTCATAAATACTTTCTAAGCCGGCTCTTTGAGCAGACATCTTTCACGACAGATATGGCGTTTTAACTCGCGCCCCGTTCAGGCGCGGATCCATAATTCTTCCCAGGAGGGGCGTGGTAATGGGTGCGATGTTTATGGCCGGTAAAATGTGTGGGTACAAGCATCTTTTTTGGTACTTTCAAATATCCGGTCTTTTTTGTAACGAATAGAGTGATTATGAAGCATGTTACACCACTTTAATGAATATTTGGCAGTTTTTTGTTGAATTCATCGGTCTTCAGGGGAGAACGCGCGCCCCAGTGCCACCCCCTAAATCCGCGCCTGCCGTTGGCCCTCAGAGAAAACTTCGCCCTGGTGGGGGTCAAAATGACCCACACTAACTCAAAAACTAAAAAGGCTAGAAAGACGCGGTGAAAACATTTGAAAGCTCACGAGAAGAACATTCGAAAATCCTTCAAAACATGTTTACATCAGGTCGAAATTGACCTCACCAGAGGTCATCAAAGGTCAAATTTTATAAGTTTAAGACTCAGCTGTAGAAGCTCTCAAATATATTGGGAACTATGATAGCAGGAAACAAACAGAAAATGCATTCAAAGCTCATAAAAATGCAATCCCCACAGATGTCCTCAAATTTTAGATAAAGTCAATAGTTTAGGCTTCAGAGGTCACCGAAGGTCACGATAGCATTTCCTTCCCAAAGATCGTAATTAAGTTTGTATTGGTTAAATATAAGCAATCATTATCACCATCGTGTTTGTCTCGTCAAGAGGGCTCGAAATATGTTAATGGTGACCTGGCAAGGTCAACTTCAAAATTTGACCTCAGGTAAGGTTATTTGCTAACCTAGGTGGGTCGTGCTGCATATGGATCGGTGAGACTTGACGAGACAAACACAGTGTCGTTCGAACGCCTCTATCTTTATTCAATCAATATTTATTTGCTAAAACGTGTTGGTGACCTCAGATGACCTCAGCTGGCCTTGCAGAGGTCACTGATCAACAACTGCACCTGGGTTATCTAGTCGGCAGCGGATGAACCCGCGACCCGTTGGGATTTGATATTACTGTTAATTAGAGCTGTTATCTGCTGTTTTTAAAGTGTTGTTATCGTAAAAACTGTACAAAAAGTAACTATAAAGCTCTAAAAATTGTATTTCTACAATTTGTTCGTGTATGGCCTAATTTGGCTCAAAATCTGTCGGAAGTAACGTCACTATGACGTAATTTTCTCGCGACACATAATAACCTAAACAAAACTCCCTTTGCTTTTACGTGTAAACATGATGCCGGGTATGGTACTGACATTTTTGCGTCGATATCTGCAATCGTTCCTAATATATTAAAAATATTCCTCAGGGGGGAGGGGGCTAAAAAAAGTCCCTCCCCTTCCAGACTCGTGGGTTAATACAATAGCCGTGCAATTAGTAACTTCTCATCAAATTATCGTATAATCAGTGCAGATCCAACCCATGCAATAGCTATTCACTTGCGATGGAAAATGGTATCCCTCGGAATGGAAAACGAGGCACCATAACTAAGAATAGTTGTTATACAATTGTTGCTGTTAATTTCTGATTGCTGTACAACTCATCTCACATATTACGGTTAGACGTTGATAACTGATTTTTTGTTTTACGTTTTTTAACTTTCGAATGATGCTCATACCACGTAAACGTGGCATATTGCTTTCGAACCGAAATGCACGAAACTCGAGCCGCCGTCCTACCGACGGCTCGTCCTACCTCGAGCCGTCGTCCTACCGAGCATCGCACTGATATCGGCTCAACGGAGAGTCATGCTGCTGATATTATCTCAGTTTTGTCATGTGATGTGATGAAGGTGGTTTTGGGTAGTCAATGTTCCCAGAACCAACGAATTCATCAGAAGCTGGGTTTTCCAAGGATCATCGTGGCTGAAGCCATGGTATATAATGCGTCAAATGCCTGATCTAAGGCCAGAAACAAGAGAGAACCCAGATTACAGGGGTGGTAAAATTGCTTTGAGTGGCCCCGACCAAAAGTCGCACATTGAAAACAATTGACCTCCAGCCAGCTAAGCTAGGATCATTTTGGAGGTTCCCACTGCATAAAGGCAAGTACATTCAGGCGCAGGGGAGCCGGAACCCTCCGAATCTTGGGGGGCTGGAGGCATTCTGAAGTGAATTATTTCCATGCAACGCCATAGGACGTAATTGAAAAAATCTGACAAGTTTGGGGGCAGCTGCCCCCTCTGTCCCACCCCCCTTCCCGGTTCCTGCGTCCTTGTTTAGGCGTTGTCAGACATAGATTGTTAGCTGTGTTTTTCCAGCGCGGAAATACAGATGCTGCTATCTTTACTATTACTCCGTTATATTCCTCCGTGATGGAGGAACTCATTTGAACTCATTTGGGGCGTAGGAACTCATTTGAAGTTGGGGGGGGGAAAGGCATTTTGAAGTCGATTCTTTCCATGCAACGTCCATAGGCGTAATGTTAAAATCCGAAAATGTTGGTGGGGGTGGGACAGTTGCCCCCCTGCTCCCTCGGCTCCTACGCCTATGCTCCGGATAGCAATCCACAAGTTCAGCAAATTGGTCGTTACAGCGATTTACCCATCATCGGTGCTTGCTGGTCGGTTAAACGGCAGCCGTGTGTCCTGACTGAAAGCATGTTTTCAAAAAGTGGATTTAAAGTAGCCAGGAATTCATTTAAGCGAAAAACTGAAGATAAAAAAGTTGTTCTGATCAGAAGTAACAAACAGTTGTAATAAACAGCTTCGAACTGTTTATTACATACCGAACCAACATCGCAATTTGCAAAATCAAAAATATATTTTACGACCATGCCGAGTGGGCAAGTGCAAACTAAGATAACGTGACATAGTCGAACCGAACACCATTCTTCGGAAGTCCTCAGAATTGCCATCATGACGTTTTTTTATTGACTCGTAAATGTTTGCCTTGATGTTTATTTTGTGAAACATGTGTTTGTTATTATGATATAATAATGTTTCAAGAAAACTTTTAAATAAACAAAAGATATGTAAATTACAAGAATACAAAAGGAGATCCGCATATAACAAATGTTGTATCGCGACTATTCTCTCTTCAGTATAAACACGGATTATTGTATATAATAATCCGTGGTATAAATGTATATTTGCGTTTTAACTTCTTGCTAGATTGAAAGGATGTTCTCAACCGCGATGAGCACCTCCTAGAGGCTGGTGAAACTGTGGGAACATTTCTGCAGGTCGGCTGACTTTCATTACCACCCCGGACGACCACGGTGTTTAACAAAGACATGATGTCGGTGTTAATATGATTTATTATGTGTCCAATGATGAGGTTATGCTGGATATGCAACGACAGCTAACTGCGACTGATTTCGGTGCATTAGGGACGGGTGCTGCGCTGACGCCATTATATACGGCATTTGTGAATATAATTATGACAATAATGAGTTCATGAACTTCCCGCAGCTCGCAGAATAGGCCGCATCAGACCTATCAGGGAGAGTGAAGCGGCATTATTTCGGGCAGTTCTTTAGCCGTGGTGGTCTTTCCAAAATGGCGCCTGCGCCACAATGTTTTTCGTCTAACCATAGTGCTGTCGAGCTGGCATTAAATTCAGCGGTTTCTTATTTGATCAAGCTGCCCCATTTGTTTAAATGGATAATTAGTGAATAATGGATGCAACGTTCCTGCTGTAAAATTACATTGTTCGGCAAATATTCACAGTATTAACTTTAAAGACATTTAATATGCAACTGCACCAGTGGAATAAACCTCAAATGTGCTATCTCCCTCTACCATAGAGATTATATTTATATATCTGCCCACTTAAAGGGAATAGTTCACCTTTAAAGGGAATAGTTCACCTTGAAAGTTGTCTTGAAATTCAACCATACGGTGCATCTTGAGCTCAAAACTACGAATATGAACTTTGGTTTGGACAAGTGATGGATATATTGGAGAAAGAAGTAAGTTTCACTTTGTATTTCACGAGAAATCGTACGATAGCAGGTGGCGGTCTGGCGCCGCCAGACGCCTAGTACAGTCTCTGGACAAAGGGTTGCCGCGGCAGCCCGGGCGGCTGAGCGATATTTAAGGGAATATAGCACCTTTAGCATTAAGTTGGTAACTGAGATAGCCAGATTGTCGGGTGTGCTGAAGAACCCCAAAGTCCGAAAATTTCCCACCCAAAGCGGACCTACGTTGCTGAGTTCAACGCAGGAAACCGTTGGTCATATGTGGTCATATCTGCAAGCACAAATATCCCGTGACGATTTCGCACTTACGCATCAGTTAGTACTCACTGTGTGATTCCACCCGCACTTCGCTTTTTGAACCGTTCGCCCAGTATTTCAGTTACCTTGCGGTCCGCCCGACCGCCACCGACGGCCGGTCAGCGCTCCGGCACACTGCTAGTGGTTCACCGTATGCGTTTGCCCCACGTCCCTACCGGCAGGCGAGCAGAGCGCCGGTTCGACCCAGCCAGTCTCGTTTCACGTTACCGGTGGTGCACCGTACGTGAAACGCATCGTGCGGTGCCGGCACAGCAGCTGTCACTGGGCGGGGCGCAAAGTTTGCCGTTCGATGCTCCTTGTGGACGTCACAACTCGCTTTGTGGACGCCAAATTGGTGTGACGTCACATGTTAAACATATGACTATTTTTCAAATTACAACAAATTCTGACCTTTTTTCGCAAAAATGAATTCCAGAGACCGAATCAGGTTTTCTTCTCCATCAATTCTACAATACTTTTCCAAGGGCTAATATTCCCTTTATACGAGGCGTCAGTGATACAGTACTACGTTCAGAGAGTGTCCTTCCTCCGGCGCCCGTTCTGGCCCGCGATAACTACCAAAAGCTGTTTTCGGGGGCGCCCCGAAAAATGAGACTAATTCCTGGGTCGAACTACTTTACGTTGCGAGTTATTCTTCACCATAACTAATTTTTCGATCTGCTCTACAAAACTGCTATCTCAGTTCAAAACCCCATGTTAAAGGTGAACACCTCCCTTTATCATGGGGTTTTGAGTTGAGATAGCCAAGTTGTGGCGCATGCTCAAAAATGACTTGTGACACTTTCATATTTTCAAAGAAACCTCTTATTTATTTAATATTCAGTCCTAAAAGTCGGGATCGGGTTTACCCGGTAACTCCAATCGCTGATTGGCTTATTTTTGCTGATATGATGCATGATTGTGACGTAGAGATGACGTAAGACTTTGGGAAAAGTGTTTGATAGAAACGCATAGTGCTGGACTGGACAAGAACATATTGTTTCAGTACCTCATTCCCTGGATTGCAAGAATAACCGATACACTTTGTGAGGATTTATCGTGATTGTGATGCTTAAATCAACTATAAAACGTTTTCTCAGCAACATTCTCAGCGAAATTATTCAGACGTACCTAGTCTTTTACAGATGGGCCGAAATCCGGCTTCATCTTGCTTGCTTCCTGGCGTGCATGAGTTTCAGGAATAACTCCCGTTTCACTGCACTGATTATGCAAAAGAATACACTGAAATTTTGTCGTAATGAATACATAGGTATAGGCCAAGTTGAAATATTTAACCGCAACTACACACCAACTTTCAACGTCCATAGATGAACCACGGAAACTTCTTCGTGGATAAACACAAATAACGGCAAAGAATAAGCACGTGATTTGAATTCGAATTAATCTCCGTGGTTCTAAAAGCGTTTCATTTCCCTGCATCTTCAAGTTATTAGGCAAGTTCTGTCTTGTATGCGCCACGATCCCTCCAAATCGATGACGTTTTGACTTTTGATGACATACGTGCTTCTTAGCAAGCATATTTCGCGTTATTTAGGGGAAAAAGTATGAATTTTAACCAAATATTTGACATTTTATTTGCTTTTTCCGTGTAACTGTAAATATATATTTTTATGACTTACTAGTATCATGATAACTAATGTATAGCTTCTGTTCATCATTTCTGAGCTTTTTCTCGTTTTTTCCTAGGTGAACTGTTTTCTTTAAGAATCAATAATTTTTCAAATGACTAGCATTTAATTTCTCTTCAGCTTCTGCTAGACGTTAAAGTCAACATTTCGTCGCATTGACATTTAGTTAAGTAAAAATTAGCATGACAAAATCATACATTTTGGACTAATAAGAGCAGATGAAAGAGAGCAGCTTTCCAGGAAACAAGTGAGAGCAATTTTTTGGGATTCAAAAAGTCCAGAAAATAACCAAAATTCCAAGGCTGGCACCAACCGCCCATGAGTTGACGATAAATTGTGTTACTCAATGTTCATTGCAACCAGGCAATCATCTGAGTGATTAGGGTTAAGCAAACTCGACAAACAAAACTGATCCATCACCGTATTGTTTCAACAACTAGGGAATATTTATTAGTTATGCTGTTTTAAGAACTCTTGATATTTATATATATATGCTGCTCTTTTTTAGATTGTATGCTGAATATTACGGGCTTGGTTATAGATCAAAACATAAAGAGTATTCCTCATGGCTCCGAGTGGAAGATAAGGATATCTTTTCCAAGCGTGTGACTGAAAAACCCATTGACCTCTATAGGATTAGACAGCTGACATCGGCAATCAAACGTTGCCACCACCATGTATGGCAGCGTGAGGGCAATATTTTTGCGGCAAAGTGCGTACCATTGTATTCCTATTCAAGGGAGCTGATGCGGAGGGAAACTCGTGTGACTATCAACAAGAATTTGTTTCGGCAATTGGTTGAAAAAGAGGCAAGTGATCTGCGAGAAATCGGGAGATTTTGACATTTCTATGAAAGTAATTTGGCTTTAGAAGTTTAGTTATTTGGATTGGTTTTTTTCGGTGATGGTAGGAAACACCGGCGCATATTTGTCATCTTCATTTCGCCTATGTGAAAACCATGTTCAATCCGCTATGTGATGCACGCTGAATAATACCAGCTTTTCATGTTAAGTGACACGGTTTCTGATCACATGATGAAGGTTTTAGAAAAATCTGGTTCCAGTACGGACGTGAGTGAGAACGCGAAGTGTTCGAACGAGTGTAGTCTTACAGATGGGTCAAAATCCATTTTCATTTTTATTGAATGCATCTTGCTTGCTTGCGCGCATGGGCTCCCGATCACTGCACTGATTATGCAAAAGTATACCTGATAAATTGTATCGTAACTAACACATGTATAGGGTAGGTAAGTAAATATTTAACAACAAATGCAGAAAATTTCCAACCCTTATAAATAATAAGTGAATACCAACTGACATGCTTTTGAACTCGAATTCACCTCCGCAGGTGAAAATCAGAAATAAAAATAAATGAGAGATACTGAAAGGTGCAGGTAAGTACCTATTGCTTGACTATTGCAACAAACAACAAAGCTTATCAGTTGCCGGACACAAATGCAATAACTCGCTCCATCTGTTTCATGTCATTCATGCTTTACTAGACCTTAGGTCACCCGTCACTGATTTGCTTTACCTGACCTTAGGTCACCGATTTAAACCAAAATCAGAGATACACAAAATGTAGGTAATGATGCACTTATGAAACGTTGAAGGTTTCGAATCCATCATTCAACCACTATGGCTGTGGCACAACCGCAAGTGCCATTTTGGGCGTTTTTGGCGGAATGCTATCCTATGTGGGTCAATGGGTAAAACGGGTAATAGAGAGATATCTCGGCGTTCGCCTATTTTCATACGGACGAAATACTGCAGTGAGCGGAAAGCTGAGTGCATTCTTGAGGCAGAAGCTCCGTAAATGGTCCAAGATTGAAATCAGCGTCAAAAACTGTCCTAAAGCGGCAGAAGCCAAAAATGCTAATCGCAAGGTCATCGAGGTCAGTGACCTCGGCTTGACCTCAGAAGGTGTCGATGTCACATCTCATAGAAGACACTGTCCCTGAAAAACTTTTGCATTTGCTCCTACGTCAAACACTCGGAAACTGCACATGTAACCAGGATCGATACTACGGGACGCCAGTTTCACATGACATGACCTTGAGAAACAGGTCATAGGTCACGGTTTATGAAAGTTGGAAGTTCTAAATTTTCAGAGTATGTGTCAAATTGTTTAAAAGTAGGGTACCTAGAGTTTCATCGTGATCAGTTGTAAACTTCGTGAGTTATTCGAGAACAAAAAGAGGGTGGCATCCATCCCCCCTACCCGAGCGAGGGTTATTCTTCAGCATACACAGCAGCTCCTGATGCCTCCATAGTTCTCATTTTAGGGCGCTTTACTCATAATTACTCGACTGAACTCCTGCAGTGCTCGGAGTTGATCCATTTCATACCATTTTCTTTCAACGCTCATTCAAAGGTTCTCCTTCCGCCATAGGTTTAACATTATGAAGGAATGCCTTGCCCTCACATATGGCAGCGCTATGTTTATACAATGGCAGGCAGTCTGGCCTGTTGCGGCGTAAAGCTTTAAGGGATTATACGGGGTTTCGTCCTGAAAGGAATGCAATCTTTTTGCAGTTTGTATGTGCTTAACAACACGTTTAAGAACATATGAGAGTGACCTCGTTGCTCATTTATCATATATTCAGCAATTATTAGCGTTTTTAAACTTTGACTTTTCAAAGACTTGTATCTGATAACGAGACTTGATCGGGATTTAACCTGTCCAACCAACTTTTTTAATATCTCTAATCCTTTGTTGGGTGTTTCCGGGCGTAGGCAGAGACGGCTGTCTATACCTCACAAGTCTGCACAAAAAGTACGCGGTGGCATCACCGACACTTTGAAACGTCTACGGTAAAGAAGATGCATTTTCCAGAAAAAATGTGGTAACCGTGGCCTTCTTACCCCTTGATAAGTACGTTTTACTATGTAACTAATTATTCTGGGAAAACCCGTATAAAATCCCTTTAAGCGTGCCGTCTAAATCCTATAGAGGTCAACGGCAAAACCGGGGCGCTGAAGGAGCGAGGTTTTGTCGGAAACGCGCCGGAAAATATTTCCTATCTTTCGCCGAGGGAAACATGACAATAATTTATATATCTTTCTAAGTGAGTTTGATTCAGTCCAGTTCAGTTCAGGACTTGATTTTTTCCGTGAAACTGCGTGATTTATCTTGCAATCTTAGAGTGAGTATATATAACAATTATTTCAACTTTATCAATTGAACGAGCATTAAAATGTTTTATTCTTTGCATCTCAGGGGAGTGCAAAGATAAAAATATTCCTGCACTGCAGACCCAATGGAAAATCAAACTCTACTAGAAAGATACTGCAATGCAGTACACCGCCCGTTCTAGGAACGCCTGAAGTCACGCTGCACCGCAGTATACTACCCGCTCCATGGACGCCTGGAGTCACACTGCACCGCAGTACACTCCGCAGTACACTAACTGCTCCATGAACGCCTGAAGTCACACTGCACCGCAGTACACTAACTGCTCCATGAACGCCTGAAATCACACTGCACCGCAGTACATTACCCGCTCCATGGACGCCTGAAGTCACACTGCACCGCAGTACACTAACTGCTCCATGGACGCCTGAGTTTTATGCTATAGACCGCAGTACATTGTAAGCGGGTTTTCCGCTTACGGATTTCGGGTCACCGTGTAGTGACATCGGTTAAAGCTGCAGCTCTATTTGAATGTTTGATTTGGCTATTTTATTCACAATACTTTGCTTTTTAGTGTTATGTTTTGATACATTTGTAATTGGCGTCGGATATAATTAGAGACTGTTTCGTTATGTAAATTATTTAGATACTTAAAGTCTTATCGATATAAGGTCAGGTCACGCTCAGCGTATCGGCGAGCCGAGCGGTAGGCGACCGACCAATCAGAAACGCGTTTATTCCGACCAATGAGAGCGCGCGCCGTCCGGCCTGACCCGCGGTCAACCGGCAGCGGTCACCGCGCAGGGACTTGCTCGTGTGAGCTGTTTGAGTGCGACGCTACTCACGCCTCTGAACGGTGAGTTGTATTGGTGTCAACGAGATTTGTTGGATTGTTTATTAGTAATTCTTTGGTTGCTGTTCCGGTATGTTCTGTTATGGTCTTATTGTAACTTTGAGGATGTTTACGTGGCCGATTACTGATTGAGTTGATGTTTTATCTTTTGTTGGGTTTGCCTTTCCAGGGCGTTGCTCTTGCTTTCTGTTGTTTCTGGGTTTGCTGTTTCGGGTGCTGCCACGATCTGGGCCTGACGCGATGGTCAGCTGGGAAGCTGCCCGGCTTGAATAGAAACCGTCAACCTGCTCCACGACTTTGAGACGGAGAGCCTCCAGAGCGGTGGATCCAATGGCCCTCGACCCACGCTACCGAGCCGGGGGGATAACCGGCTTATATCTGGTGACAGCGAGCGGGCTTACACACTAACTGCTCCATGAACGCCTGAAGTCACACTGCACCGCAGTACAAACTAACCGTCCATGGACGCCCTGAGTCCACTGCCAAACCGCAGTAACATCTAACTGCTCCATGGACGGGGGCTGGAAGCATTATGCCAAGACCGCAGTAACACTAAACTGCTTCATGGAACGCCTGAAGTCATACTGCAACGCAGTACACTAACCGCTTCCATGGACGCCTGAAGTCACACTGCACCGCAAAGCACACTAAATGCTCCATGGACGCCTTGAAGTACTGCAACGCAGTACACTAACTCTCCATGAACGCCTGAAGTCATACCTGCACCGCAGTACAGCTAACCGCTACATGGACGCCTGAAAGTCACACTGCAACCGAGTAAACGCTAACCGCTCCGCATGAAAACGCCTGAAGTCACACTGCACCGGCAGTACACCCTAACTGCTCCATGAAGCCTGAAGTCACACTGCAACCGCAGCACCTATACTGCTTCCAATGGGAACGCTGAAAGTCACACTGCACGTAGTACAAACTAACCTGGCTCCATGAACGCCCTGAAGTCACCATGCGACGCAGTACACTAACTGCTCCATGAACGCCTGAAGTCACACTGCACCGCAGTACACTAACCGCTTCATGGACGCCTGAAGTTATGCTATACCGCAGTACATATGATTTGCTGAGGTGACGCTGCTAATCAGTTGACCAATGGCGTTGCTACGATTTCAAAATTAATAGGGACAAATCTAAGTGCACGTGTACTTAAAACAACGGGCCGGGGGCCCACACCCTGAAGATTTTCGAGGATATCGGAAAAAGTGGTGCGCAGCGCCGCCGTTTTTGAGAATAGCTGTTTGGGCATCAATTACCCCCAGGGGCCCTGGAACGATTTCAAAGCTGGGGGGCAAAACCAATTTTGGCTATCCATTCCATTTTTGTCGGCGGATCTCGACTTATACTTAAGCCCTCGCCCGGGTAGGGCAAATTCACTGCGTGTCCGGGTAGGGGAGGGGTTGGTACGATTCCCTTGGCGTTTCGACCCTAATTGCGCTACAGCTTCAATAAAAAATGGGCGTGTTGCTTGTGGCGAAAGGAAGCCACGGACATATGATTTTAGTGTCGTGGGTCAATAGGGGACCTCTGAGGTAATGTCAAAGACCACAGATGTCACAAATCGTAAATGTGTGAAAATTGAATACTAATCGAGCCAAAATGGTAAAGGAACATCTAAGTATGCTTAATACATGATGCCAAATTTGAAATCAGCATCACAAAATTACCTAAAAACTGCCAAATTTCAACAAGGTCATGTCAGGTCATCTGAGGTCAGTGACCTTGGTTGACCTTTGGAAGCGCATGACCCCAGTGAAACATAAAATTACGTATTTTATGTGTGTGAGGATGGATGACATGGCCATATTGATTAATAAGTAAGAAATAATTATCTTACACATGTCAAAATTATATATTTTTTGAAAAATAGATTACTAATAAACGAAGCAAGCTTCCGGCGCTAAGCCATTATCAAATTTTATCAAGAAAACTTGATAATG
The DNA here is from genome assembly GCA_014673585.1 of Semibalanus balanoides. Classification (NCBI taxonomy): domain Eukaryota; kingdom Metazoa; phylum Arthropoda; class Thecostraca; order Balanomorpha; family Balanidae; genus Semibalanus; species Semibalanus balanoides. Next base: position 8,638 of record VOPJ01001727.1, on the reverse strand, counting down.
GCTTAGCACCGGAAGCTTGTTTCGTTTATTAGTAATATATTTTTCAAAAAATACATATTTTTGACATGTGTAAGATCATTCTTTCTTACTTATTAATCAATATAATTGTGTCACATGACTCAAATATTTGAAATCAGCGTCAAAAACTGTCTTAACAGCAGCCAGAAGCCCAAAAGTCATTTGAGGTCGTCGGAGGTCAGTGACCTCGGTTGACCTCAGAAAAGGTCAGTAGAGGTCACAATCTCAGCAGAAGACACACCTGTCATCTGGAAACACCTTTGCAATTGCTCCTGGACGTCAAACACTCGGAAACTGCACATGTAACAAGGATCGATACTACGGGACGCCAGTTTCGCCTGACATGACCCTGAGAAACAGGTCATAGGTCACGGGTCATGCAAGTTGGAAGTTATAAATTTTCAGAGTGAGTGTCAAGTTGTTCAAAAGTAGAGTACTGAAAGTTTCATTGCAATCGGTTACAAACTACGTGAGTTATTTGGGAAAAAATCGAGGGGTGGGATCCACCCCCTACCCGGGTGAGGGTTAACTGGAGCCCTACGGTAATTTTCATAGTGAATGCTGTTAAAACACCTAATAATGAAAATAAACATATTTAATACTATATAATTATACATCGCAATAATCGTAAAACAATAAAGTTTGCATTCATATTTATTTTTGACAGGTACATTTTATCAGCTTTCAAGGCTGGTGACGTTTTGTGGAAACATTTAGTCTCTTCTTTGGCAGATATGCCGCACCAAACACCTGATATGGTGTTTGGTGCGGACCTGATATGCCTATGGAAGGAGCCGTGACCCCTGAAACAGGGGCGGAACCAGAAAATATTCAATGTGGGGGGTCATCAGTTGCAGTGGTGCCTCTACCTACACCCAAACTGAAAACTCAACGGATTTGGTCCAATATATTTTGAGGGTGTCCCCTTTTTTTACAAAATACTTTGGCAATTTTGTCAAAACTTTGCTATCCCTATGTATTTGCAATATCAGTATTACCCTTTATATCATTTACAGTGCCGCGGATGGTGCTAAACTATATAATACAATGTGTATATAGTCAGTGGTGGCCATGGGTGTCGTTTTTTACAGGCCTTGTAGGGCCAGGGCCCTACAAATAATGTAATATTCTTACATTAGGACTATGGCGTGGCATGGTAAGAATGACATTCAAATATGTAAAGATAGCATTGGGGCCCTACCAATCATTTGCAGAAAATGACGCTTCTGACGGCGGCTCCAGACGGCTAATCTGATAAATAAAGCAAAAGCTCCTTAATGTCAATGACCCTAAGGCTGCTAACACAGACCTCTTACGCAAAAACCAATGCCAGATTCAGAATTCTCGCAATTTTGCCAGGTCATTAGCGCATTTTTTTTTGCAAATTTCAATATCTATAGAGAAGACTTAATTTTTTTTTTCCGAAATTTTAAATTTTTTTTTGCAGGGGTTTTTTTTTTTTCTTTAGTGGCCTAAATTTGCAGTTTATTAGTGACAGTTTCTTAGTATTGCCAGCAATGCGCCACTTATGTCGAAATCAGTCGAAATCAAGTATGATACTTCCCAAACAAAATGTCAGATCTGTCCTATGACGTCATGGTCACGTGATCGTATTCCACCAAATGACAAGCTGAATCGAACAAGCTATTTGTTTTGTTCTAGGCCGCACCGTGCCCGTGATGTCAGTCATCGCTGCCTACGACTGGACCTTACCTGGCCCATCGTTGAAGTTAACCTTGTTGTTATGATACATTGAGGAACGCTCTCGAATTTCAAAGAAAAACGCTATACTTAACCTGTATAGCCCAAAGCAATGAATTGACTCATGTAATGTGTGCTGCAAAACTCATTATTTGGTAGCGCTAGTGAAATTGCGCTTATGTTTTACCAGAATTAGTCTCAGAAGCAATAATACCCACAGTCATCATTTCGGCATGCCGGTTTCTTGGTAGCGTTAGTGATAATTTGCTTATTTACCAAATTTAGTTGCCTTTCTTCGGCCATGGCGCTTTCCGTCCAGCACGCTCTGTTTTCTCGCTTTCTTCGGCATGTGCTTTCTTCGGAATGCGCTTTCTTCAGCATGCTCTTTATTGTTGCTACTGCAGAAGAAAGAAGAAACTTACATTATCAACGACATTTACCTTGCCATTATTGCTTCTTCGGCATGCCGGTTTCTTGGAAATTTACCAGAATTAGTTGCTTTCTTCGGCATGTTGCTTTCTTCGGCATGGCGCTTTCTTCAGTATGCTCTTTTTTCTCGCTTTCTTGGCATGCCGCTTTCTTCAGCATGCTCTTTAGAATAACGTATATTGTTTTCTTGGCATGCCGGTTATCTTGTAGCGTTAGTATAATTGGCTATTTTTACCAGAATTAGTTGCTTCTGCAGCATTGGCGCTTCTGCATGTCTTCTTGCATGTGCTTCTCTTGCATGTTGCATGTTGCTTTCTTCTTTCTTTCTGCAATGCTGCTTTCTTCGCATGGCGCGTTTCTTCAGCATGCCTTTTTCTCGCTTTAACTTTCGCATGCCGCCTTTCTTCAGCATGCTCTTTAGAATAACGCATATTGTTTTCTTCGGCAATGCCGGTTTCTTGTAGTGTTAGTGATAATTGGCTTATTTTTACCAGAATTAGTTGCTTTCTTCAGCATGGCGCTTTCTAAAAATCATAGAGTCAATTCTCGTGAATTTTCGGAAAATCTAGCGACTTCTGGGATATATTTCTATAGATTTTTGGGAGTGTTACCACCCCTGTAAATTTGGTAGGTGCGTTGCTGAAGGATTACCGCTTGCCTTGCATTATATAGCTTTGCTTTCAGGAACTGGTGGTGAGTGGTGAAAATAAACTAAGTACAGGAACTCAATTTCCAAGGCAGGCAAAGCTGTGGCCCCGTGCATTTCCCGGACAACGTCGGGTACCTGAGCTAGTGAAGAATAACCAAGGGGGTAGTCGAGGTTCGTAACCTGTGGAGGAAGTTGGTAGCCGTTTTTTTACGAACAGTAAATAATATGCATGCGATAGCAGTGTATCATATTGCTTTGTGTCTCGTGCAGACTTAACAAATGTTCGTGAACTAAAAAAAATGATTTTTTGATGGGAGGGGCTTGAGGAAAATTTGCCACAAAAGCTGCCCATAAACTTATACCTACAAATGACATTTACGTAAAACAGACACCCATATACAACCAGGGGTGGACTAGCCATGCGTTTTTTTTAGGAGGAATCCAGTGGCATATTTCCCAAAAGTTGGTGAGCGGGGGTAACCAGACACCAGACAATCTATCTGTGTCATTGCTTATCAATCATTTTCTCCAAATCTTACGTCATCTGTAGCTCAGTGGGAGAGTGCTGGACTACTGACCTATCCTGGTAGTGGCAGCCCGGGTTCGAGTCGCTTCGGCGCTCGCTATTTGCTCCTGACTGGGGTGACCTGCGGCCGGTGGCAGCGGTCGCACTGAAGGTCAGGTGACGCAGTGACGGGCGCACCGTGTCCAGGTATGTCGGGGCTCGGGCACGTAAACTTTCGTCTCTAAATTCTGCCGGCCCAACAGGAATTTCGCGATCGGGTCGTGAGGTCAGGACCATTCCAAACAACTCTGCTTAGCGCGGCGTTCCTGACCTCGGAAAAGCCCATCCACACAAAACATTCGGATTAAATAAAAAAAAAATGGTGTCACAATCATAACGTCAAATCAGCCAAACAATCAGACACAATCAGTGATTGGAGTTACCTAGTGGCCCAGTCCCTGACTTTAAGGACTCAATATTAATTAATTGAGGGGTTTCTCTGAAGATGTGAAAGCTTCTCAAGTCATTTTCGAGTATGGAGAACAGCTTGGCTATCTCAACTAAAAAATCCCATGTTAAAGGTGAACTGTTTCCTTTAAGCATATTGTGAGTGATATTATGGCACGCATTGTCCTCAAAAAACATATTTATACATTTAAAATGAAAACGGTGATTATTTCAAACGCTTTTAAGAGATTAATCTGTCCCTTTAATTTGGATTAACTGGTATGACATAATGAATGTCATGCTACGCATGGCTCCTTCGAAATGCTCTTCACGTTTTCCTGTCAGCAAACATTGTCAAAAACTGTCTCGTTAGTCTAAACTCTTGGTCTAAAATATAGCACGTATCATTATCAGGCACGTAGCCAATATGTTTTATCAAGGGGATCGGAAAAATACAATTTTGTTCCTCAGCCATACCTTGTTGACCGGGGTAGGGGGTCGTCAGAGAATCCCATTCTATCTAGTATAAATGTATTTTGCTCAGGGGGATCCCCCGTCGCCCTCCTTGTCCCTGATCATTGTTGATAATCCCTGACATATATGCGCAACAAAAGGTTAATAAATATATAAAGAAGCTTCGAAATATAATTGTATTTAATGTGTATAGCTTAATTTCGGGCCTAAACATTTACTGCAAGAAATTTTACTTTAATAAATGATAACATAATTTACCAAAACACTCTAACAACATGAACTATGAATATTTTGTATTCATTTCCGTCAGTGGCCAAAACATGCAATTGCCTCCCAAACGAAGAATCGGTAGGGAATCGTATGTTTTTGCCTCCCGCTATCCGTTCCACGGGAAGTTGTGATTTGTATTCCTGGAAGTCGTGAATTGCAGCCTCTGGGTGCTCAACGACTCTTCCGCGCTGACGACCCGACGTCATCCCCTACCTGGGGTCAACAGCGACTCTTCCGCGCTGACGACCCGACGTCATCCCCTCCCTGCGGTCAACAGCGACTCTTCCGCGCTGACGACCCGACGTCATCCCCTCCCTGCGGTCAATCAACGACTCTTCCGCGCTGACGACCCGACGTCATTCCCTCCCTGCGGTCAATCAACGACTCTTCCGCGCGACGACCCCGACGTCATTCCCCTCCCTGCGTCTATCAACACTCTCCGACGCTGACGACCCGCGTCAATCCCCTCCCTCGTCATCAAACGACTTTTCGCCGCTGACGACCCGACGTCATTCCCTCCCTGCGGTCAATCAACGACTCTTCCGCGCTGACGACCCGACGTCATCCCCTCCCTGCGGTCAACAGCTGTTCGCTGACGAAAGGGAGCTATTCCTATTCCTATATGATCTTTTATATTGCTATATAAGCTTATGCAAGCATACAAAATAGTTATGAATATTCCTTCACTTGATATACCAATATTATATATTTAAAAATAATTTATCTAGCACTCTAAATTCGGTCAACACTTGTCAACCCGTTCGAGAGATTAAGACCGCTTCTCCGATTCCTCATCGATACACAACAAGCTGTAATCGCCTCGGCGGCGGACAATCTTGATCTGGCCTGTAATCCATTTATCACAGATGTCCGTTTTTGTCTGCTCTCACGGCGCCGCTGACAAAAACCCGCGCCGTCCGAGCTCTCTCTCTCTCTCCGAACTAACCGGTGAATAACACACGGCAAAGGCCTGTCAAACGCTCACTGGAAGGCGACACGGCCCGCGTGTCGGTGGCGTTTTATGGACACCAATCGACAAATGTGGCGCAGCCCAATAGCTGGACGCAGCAGCTCGCGGCTCTAATGACTCGATTGCTGTCCAGTTTCCGCGTGTCGCGTCTGTGGCGCAGTGACAAACAGAGCAATTAGAGAGCTGGCTGTCTGTGTCTGTGTGTGTGTCTGTGTGTGTTTTGGCTGGGTCGCTGTGGTTATGTAAATCAATTACTGGGCGGGCCTCTCTGGGTCGGGGGTCTCTGGCGGCGACGGAAGCGGAGCGACCCGCCGTCACAGCGGGATGCGACAGAGCGGGGCCGCGGCGACCCCTATCTGCATAATGCACTTACCGGCGGCGGAGACCACACCGCTCTGGTCCCACACGCTAACGACTGGGCACCGCCCGCGGCTACTCACCTGGAAAATACAGAACACCACACGTCAGTGGTATTCGGGTTCAAACAAGAGTGATGGATCAGCGAGCAGATTTGCACGATTCATTGGGAAAGGAGATGATTATCAGGAACCGGGGGAAACAGAATTGCTATGAACCGTGGATTACATGTTAGGTACACACTACACATTGCATTAATCTTGGACTGCTTTGAGACACCAATTCCATGCTGATTTGCATGTAAAATTATCCGCCAGCTGTTGGACCCGGTAACGGTGCGCGTGCTCGTTTGTGATATTTCATATCAGGAGAGGACGTACGACCACGCAGAGTCCCGCAGATAATGCACCAAATTGCGCCATTCGCTTTACATGTAAATAAAGTCGCTAATTCATGCAGCTAACGACGTTCTATTGAGCCGTACGAACCGCGCTGCACTCCAATGCGAAGTTTTAATCACAAAATAATTAAAACATTGATGAAGGTGCCGGTCGGCCACCTCATTCGTGCTCGGCGCGATCCGATAGCAGCTGGCTGAACAAACCAATAAATAAGTTTTTACTGTCGAATAATCGGAGTGAAGCGGTGATCGCACGCCGACAGCAGTCTGGCATCGCGATGCCAGGGGGCGCCGCTGCTGCATGTCTCTATTTGCCGTGCTCCGGCAGCCGCCCTGCCCGCCCTGCCAGCTCTCTCCCTCTCTAATCACATTACTTGGTATGCAGGGGCCATGGGCGGCGGACCACCGCGATCCCGCCGACATGGCCGCTCCCAACAAATCACCCGGCAGGCAAATTAGCGGCCAGGGGGGCGGAGTGTAGGGAGGGGTGCGGTCAGAGGCGCGCCTTCCCCCGCGCGGCCCGGACCGGACGGACAAAACGGCCCATCCGGTCCGGTAGGACAACCCCCTTCCAAAAAAAGTCCCGCAACCTCGCAAAGTCACGCAAATATCTTGCCGATCTCATCTCATAAATGAGTCCTTTATTGTGCCACATATGTTTTCTGCGTTAGCAGCGCGGCATCCTGGCTATTGGTAATGGGAGCCTGGCCTGGCTATCGGTAATGGGAGCCTGACCTGGCTATCGGTAATGGGAGCCTGACTTGGCTATCGGTAATGGGAGCCTGACCTGGCTATCGGTAAAGGGAGCCTGACCTGGCTATCGGTAAAGGGAGCCTGGCCTGGCTATCGGTAAAAGGAGTCTAGCCTGGCTTTAGGTGTCCGGACTGCCGCCGGGCATGTTTCGCGCCCTCCTTTTATTTGTGCCGATCCGACCGCACGTGCGCTGCTAATAGGGCCGCTTCCTGTGTTTATTCTGTCACAGCACCATCAATTGTGGGCTTTAAACTAGCATCGGGCGGATGCGCCGCGCACCTGTACTTTTACAATGTCCAGTGATTTTTGTCACATTAGAGCCAATTTCCTCTGGCCGCTTCCTGGCTTTGGTCCTTGCGTTGCCATGCCACACGAAAACGAGGAGATGCTCGAGTCTACTGTGCTATAATTTTGTGTCGTGTAGACAGCTGTCACAAGTCGAACATATTTTCGTTTGTGACGGCCTTATAGTCAAACACTGTGCATGTGTCACATAATATGAATACCAGTAAGACGCCTTAAACGGCGAAGGACGAGCGAGTGCGAATAAACCCGAAAGCAAAGACATTAGTTACGGAATATGGGTGTGCACCTGCGCACGTGTAGTGTGACCCAAAGTTTGACTTGCGTGACATTGCCAGTGTTGTGGTCCACAGCGAATTTCAGCTTTATGGTTCCTGTAGGGACGTTTGCGCAATGCGCAATTTGATTTATGTTATTGTTGGTCTGTGAATGGTGATAGTGTGGGTGATGGTATTGGTAATCGTGTGGGGTGATGGTGTGGGTGTTGGGATGGAATGGGTACACCGGGCTGATCATTTCTCTACGCATCTGTGTTTGTTTAATGCCCGTGCGACTTATCATTGCCGAGATGGATCACCAGTTTTGGGCAGGGCTTACAATAAAGAGTCCGGAGTTTTCATAGGTATGCGTCAATTTCTTATACGTCCAACGGAGGCACGTTTTGTGCAAACCATGCTTTTCAATTGTTTTCACTATGCGTTGTTTTGCCGTCGTAAATTGATCCAAACTAGACCGTTTGATTTAATATTTTATACTTTAAACAAAATAGGTTTTGCAGCATTATTTTAGGTTTGCAATTATAAGCTTCATGTTTAAAAATAAATTTTGGTGGGTATTGGTTGGATTTTATGGCGCTTTACAGCTGCATCATTTTTATAGTTTATTACCCTTTTGTTTTGATGCTACGGCGGTGTAATTTAGGACATATTCTCAAATTGGCAATGTGTATATTACAGGCGGATTTGAGCAGCGAAGTATATTGCATTAAAACTTAAACTTAAACATGCATTTTAGAGACGGTACATTGGTCTACATACACATTGGTGTTTGTTTCATAATTTCAGGTCCCATAGGTGCCAAACACTGCTTTAAATCCTGAGAACCATTTATTTGCTCTTGTATAGTCAGTAACTTTGCACGTGCCACGAGCCGCTGATCGACACACAGTACATACGCCGGGCGGATCATTGCTCTACAAGTCTACACATCTGTGTTTAACCTGTGTCCTTGCGACTTTCGGTTGCCGAGACATAGGTCCGGTATTGCAACTATGTTTTGCAGGTAACTTCGTGGACGGAACAGGGGTGTGCACGTGCGCACGTGCAGTGTGACCCAGATTTTGACTTTCTTAACATTTCCAAT